>PVLA01002198.1:168242-286282 GCA_004027455.1 Hydrochoerus hydrochaeris | reverse complement strand
CTGATACACTATTAACAATATAGTGTATCAAGGCCATCTATGTTAGAGATTCTAGCCATCCTTCTCTGCCTCATTTCTGCTATGCTATTTTTCTGCCTGTTTGTCTACTTTTCTCCTTCATTCTACTGCCTGCCCCACTCATTGAGGCCTTTCTGCCACTGTTCCTAAAATCCTGGTATTTTTTTTCTCTCTCTCTAGAGAATGTCCTTCAGTATTCTCTGTAGGGTTGGATTGGTGGTCACAAATTCCCCCAGTTCCTCTTTGTCATGGAAGTATCTTGTTTCTCCATTAATTTCTAGCAACAGTTTTGCAGGGTACATCAATCTGGGCTGGAGGTTATTTTCTTTCAGGGCTTGGAATATTTCTCTCCAAGCTCTTCTTATCTAATGGTCTATGTTGAGAAGTCTGCCGTGATTCTGATGGGCTTACCTTTATAGGTAATCTGTTTCTTTTCTCTGATGGCTTTTAATATTCTGTTTTTCTATTGAATTTCTGGTATCTTGATTATTATATGTCTGGGTGTAGCTCTGTTTTGGTTGAAGGTGGCTAGAGTTCTGTATGCCTCACATAACCGAATGTCATTTTCTTTTCCCATGCTTGGGAAGTTTTCCTTGATTATTTCCGTGAATAGCCTTTGTAATTCATATGTTTGTATTCCTGCTTCTTTGTTCACATTTCTTATTCTTAAATTATAGATTCTCTTGTCATTTTCTAGCCTTTATATTGTTATTGCCTGTTTCCTTGTTATTCCTTTCATGATCACATATTGCAAACTTGTCTTCAAGTTTTGATAGTCTATCCTTAGATTCTTTTAAGGAGTTTTGCCAGCTTTCAATAGAATTTTTAATTTCCTGGTAATCTCTTTGAATCTGCTTCATGTATTCTATATTTTCTTTATATTCTTTATCAAATGTTTCTCTCCTTTTTTTGTGTTCCTCCCTTCTTCTGTCTGTGTCTTCCTGAGAGATGCTTAGCATTTCTTTTATTAATCTACTTATATCTTGCTTTACCTAATTTAATATTTCAGTTTTGAGCTCATCTACAAGGTCCCAAAGATCTCTCTTAATGTCCATTGAAGCCATGTCTGATGTTGCATGTTTGCTGCCCTCAGTCTCTTTTGTTTTTCCCTCTCCTGGATCAGGGTTCTCAGGGTTTGGGGTTGGGGGCTTTTTCTTGTTTCTCTCTCTCATCATGTTTTTGGTTTCTTCCAAACAGGTGTATGGTGGAGTCTCAGCCCCTTTCCTTGTTGGTTACAGTTCTTCTGAAGCATGCTGGTGAGGGATTTCTGCCCTCTCCTGTTTGCTCTTGTCACTGAGGTGTAAGCAGGGGCTGCATATGCTGGCCCCTCCCCACCAGGCCATTCAAACTTCAGGGGCCTTCACCAGGTTAGTGTGTGCTAGGCATAGGGAATCGATTTGGGACAGCTTATTGGGTCCTGGCCAGGTGTGTGACCCAGTCCAAGCAAATCCCATGAATCTGCTCTGGGGAGGGAGCAACCAACTGAAGTCATTGTTGTTCCTAGTTCAGGCTCCTCCTGCCTGATTCCAACACGTTGCCCATTTGGTTGCACCCTTTCTGTGGGGAGGGTCCTATTCCCAGCACTGACCATGGATTAATGAAGGTCCCTTTGCCAGCTCTGTTCTCCATAGGGCTCACCAACCCCCGACTTCAGCGCGGCTGTGGCTCCTGTGAGTGGCAGCAGGAATGAGTTTGGGCAGCTCTGCTGGCCGGCATGAATTTAGGCTGGTGCAAATTCAGGCCAGTGCAAACTTTGCAGGTTGCATGGAAAGCACTGTGTCTGGTAATTTTAGCTGTTCCAATTGTAGCCCCAAGACTGCACATTTGACAAGCTTTTTTCATTTTAATTTCTTCCTGTGTCAAGAGGATCCATCTCCCTCTGTCTGGATATCTCCAGGATGTTTTATTCTGACATATGAGTTGTTTCTCCTGGAAGGCTTTGTATTTTGTTGCTCACTGATAGGCCATCTTTAGCTCTTCCTATCTTATTCTTTTATTTGGAACACATATAATCATTTCCTCACTTTTCTTGACTCCTTGTGTTGGTTTCTGTGTATTAGATAAGACAACTGTGTCTGCAAAACTTGCTAGAATGATATTGTGTAAGAACAGATCTCACTAATCTATGCAGCCAGAGATTTTAATGTACCCTTCAGATCTGTGTGAGACTGCTATCTCTGTGTTTGGGGATCCCCATAAGATGAGTAAATGATACATTTGTCAGTACTCCAAGACAGGCAATATGGAAGCCAGACCTCCTACCGCTGTCTTGGAGGGCTGGGGTTTTAGATGTGTATCTTGCATCTAAGTAAGGCCTAAATCTTATATACATTCATCTCACACTCTATCTGCTCTAAGCCAGGGAGATGACCTGTGATCATCTGATGACCTGTGGTAAATGCTGCCCTCATATTCACGTTGCAATGAGGTCCATTGTAAGTCCTTTAGTTTCTGTGCTTCACATAGACTTGTGGTTGCAGCATCCCACAAACTCCCATAGTTAGGTAGTTAAGAAAATAGTCCTTTGGGTAGGAGATGGAAAATTTAGAATAATCAAGGCATGAGAAAAAGATCCTTCCAGGAGAAGTTGTTAAGCATGAGGTTTTCACAGGAACAAGTAAGGGAAGAAGGCTTAGTAAATGCTGAGTTCCTGCTTAGGCTACAAGCAGTTCCATGCTTATCAGCCACTAACTCTCCAAGGCCAGTTACTTAGAAGCCAGGCAGACAAGTAACCAATGGAAAGGAATAAAGGAATCCTCCCTAGTGTGAAACAGCAGGCTGTTCTTTTCATCCTTCTCTCAGCACTGTTCATAGGAGATAGCCCCATGAACTATTTGCATGCTTGTTTGAAACCACATATTTATTCTTTAATCTAGAGAGATTCATGTACTCACTTCCCACTGCCCCAGGAGCTGGGAGGTTAGGATGTAGTTCCCTAGGGAGGAGAATGTAAAAACTGGATGTATGATGTATGAACAAACTTCCTCCAGGATCTGGTGGACATGAGTTATCACTGGGGCAGGCCTAGAGCTCAGGGCATGCTGTTATTCTACTCAGTTTTAGATCCCCTGTTTGCTAGCACAGTCATTTCTTTGTTGGACAGAGAGAAGTTTGGCTGCTGCAGAAACAGTCGGTTGAGTGTGTCAGAAAATCTTTTACAGAAGGAAACTGTAATATTTGATTTGTAGCCCCTCCACTGCCTTGATTCCCAGAGGTAAAGTCCAAGGAAGTACATGTGCACCCAAATAAAACTGCAGCTGTGTTTCACTCTGTGGTTCTAGAGAAACATCTATATATCTAATTTCTACCATTCTCAGAAGTTGTGAACTTGAGAACCAAACTGGAGAACCTAGAGTTAGGGCACTAATCTTTTATCCACCACTGAAGCTGGCTTTGGGACCTCTTCCCAATTGTATGCCAGAGTACTCAGGGCACAGTCTGTCTATGCCTAAGTATGAGGTGTGATCAAAACATATGGTGAATGTTGAAATAAAACTTATTACAGTGGAAGACACATTGCCATTAATCCCTCTCAAAATACCCTTCCTCATTTTAACACACTTGCTGTCACTTTCTGAGGCAGTTTTGGAATTCCTTTCATGAGTATCTTTAGGAAGTGTAATCAAAACTACAGTAAATGTGGCAGCCAAGTGTCATCCAACAGAAAGGCAGGCTTGTAAAAACATTAAATTGTGTACACATCCACCTTATTCATCAAATTAGGAACTAGGCAACTTCCGGCTCTTATCCAAACTCCAAATTATCATGAAAGATAATGTGTTGCATCAGTTCAGAACATCAAGGCGGCCATGACAGTGCAACTAAACACATGCACAAAGTAAGACTTACAGAAAGTGGCAAGAACAACAGGATAAGTGGGGTTGAAGTGAGGGAGAGTAATTTTGGTGGAGATTAATGGCAATGTGTCTTTTTAATTAAAAAAAAATTAACAATTAACTAGATTGTTTTAATCATATCTTCTAAGTCTCTGCTTTGCCTGCCTTTGTATGTGTATATTTTTTAGTTGCCCAATGTAGATAAATCTCTCACTTTATTTCTAACTTTAGCACAGAAGGAATTAATCTGTAAAAAGATGTTGATTCAGTATATCTCTGTGTTAAGGAAAACTCAGTGGCCTCTTACTCTATCATGTTCCTAATATCACTCCCTGTAGCACTCAGTTTGAAAATTAAAAGATAAATCTAAACTGTTTATGATTATGATAAAAATAAATGTTAGTAATCCAGTTAAAATAGATATTAGTTTTTCTCTTAATGCTGCATGGTACAAGCACTTCATAATTTTTGGGTCATCCTGGTACCAGAGATGCACATTAAAAACTGATTTCTTGACTAATGGGGATTTGAAGTCCACTAATATGTTCTAAATATATCTTACTTGCAAGGTGGATTTATGATACTACATCTCACTGAAGTGTAACACCCAGGTACTCTGAATACTTTTAAAGTCCTTCTTATAAGACACAGAAGCATAGTTCAATGAAATTTAGACATTTGCTCATTTTGAGAATCAAGTTCATTTCCTAAGTGTCAAAAAAGTACAGAGGCCACTTCCCTATATCTTAATTGATGAAAATATCATCTTCTTGTTTCCATATTTTATTTCATCACTAATGTAGAGCATACTAAATAAGAAAAAGAAAAAATAACTTTTAGCTAACAATTCACTATAAAATGAAACCTAAATCTACATGGTCCCCCAAAGCCTTGTGGGCTCATAGGTGGGGCTTTTGGGATGTAATTGGATCACGGCGCATGATACTCATCAGTGGATGAGTTTAAATGTGATGTTGGAAGGCGAAGCCTTCAGAGGAGGCAGGTCATTGGGCACGTGTCCTGGGAGGCTGTAATTCCCTCCCTTGATCTCTTTGTGCTTCCTGCCTGCCATGAGCAACTCTCTTCTGCCTGGGAGCCTTGCCCCTCTGCCTTGCAATAGCCAACTGTGGACTGAAACTGCTACAAACTGTGAGCTAAATAAAGCTTTCCTCCTTTAAGTTGTGAGTGTTGAGTATTAGATCTCATTGATGAGAAAGTAAGATGCAATATCCTCTAATCATTTCATTAATAATAATAGCAATAACCATTTGCTAACCACTTTCCTCTATTAATTATTTTATGAACTACTTCACATACCACTTCACCTTCAGTCTTGACATCTACTATTCTTTATTTGTACTAAATTGTGTTTGAAAGCACAAACATTCTACCTCCCTTTATTAACAGGACCACCAGAAAAGGCAAGAGGAAATATACCCTTTAAAGCTCTGGCTGAAAGGGAGAGGAAAAGCAATAAATAATAGAGATCATAAAAATAGATACTAGAGCAATGTATATTACTGAAGAATGTATATTCTGTGGAGAAAAATATCTTTACTGTCACATGGAAGAAAAGAAGACAGCTACAATCTGGTCAATCACAGTAACACAGCTAAAGGAACTCTTATAAAATCAGAAATAGAGAAATAAAAATGATATACAGATATTATGTTCAAATAAAATCCAAAGAAGTAGAGTTAGCTGCCTTCGAAAATATCTCGTTTAAAAAGTAACCCCAAAAAAGCAACTTTTGAACATGCTTACAAGTAGACTGTGCAGATTTACATATTCCACTTGGATGACTATGTTTCTCACTAAAAATAAGTAAATTGGCACTGCCAGCATTTTTGGAAACAGAGACACTTGCAGTATGCTAACAAAATCAGATTTCTGGGCCTGTCGTTGTAGATTAAAAAAAAAAAATCAACATAGAGGTCTCAGATTTCCATCCTGCTGATTGTCTTTAAGGCCACCAACATTCCATCACACACTTCCCCCATCTCACACACAACATTTGCAAGGCTCCAGTGTCAAAATTCTCAAGAGAAAGGATGCATTACAGAATCTAAAAGCCAACCTCTTGTGACCATTACACGGGCTCATGTTGCTCTGTCCATGCTACAATATCAGCAGTTCTCCAGGTTTTCTCTTGACTGTTGTCTTAGTTACTTTTCTCATTGCTGAGACAAAATTCCCAACACTCAAAATTAAAGGAGAAAAAGTTTATTTCGGCTCAGTGTGTAAAAATTTCAGTCCATAGTCAGTTGGCTCTAAGGCAGGATGGCATGGCAGAGGAACATTGCAGCAGGGAAATAGTTCATGGCAAACCAGGAAGCAACAAGCAACAACTACCAGCAGCAGCAAGTCTGCCTCTCACTTTTATCTCATCCAGGTTATCAGCTTTCTGGGTGTTGCCAACTACAACCAGGATAGGCCTTCCCTTATCCACTTTCTTAATCCCAGCATCACACCCTTAGTCCCAGTATCACACCATAATCCACCCACCTTCAAAATTTTCCATCCATCAGCACATGAGGTTTTAGGTGGGGGGCATCTAGATACAAACCATAACAATTTTTTGGCTCCCCATTATTCTTTGTTTCACATTGCCATCTCATCTACTCCCATAATTTAGACCTAGTATCATTCAGGATCCCACCAAGGGACAGGTGGTACACTCAGATTAAGGTACACCACGAGGTCTTTATCTAAAAAGAGGCTACATAAAAAGAACTAGGTAGCATATGAGATAACTTCATATGATCATGTCATACCTGGGACTAGGAAAAAGCAGGACTGACACAATCCCCAGCCTCCCTGGCCTGAGAGAAAAATGACCAGAACTTAGAAAAGGTTGCACAGAGAATTATTTTGAAAAAGCCCTTTTACTAAAGGACATAACCCAACCTAGGTGACTTCCTTGGAAGTGAAATGGCCTTTCTATCCTTCTTTTGATCTCTGCCTGAAGATTGATAAGAGAAATTCCTTGAGTTTTGTAGTTGTGCAGACCTTAAAAGTCAAGAAAATGCTGCTATTATCTTCAGTTTTTGAAAGATATTACAAATAATCTTGGGAAATAAAAATAAGCATCTTCTAGCTGAGCCAAGCATAGGCCTGTTTACTTGGACTCTACAATTTGATTTCTTAGTTAAAGGCTTCTCCTCCAGGACAGGTGTCACCTGGCCTTCTTCACACTGTCTAGCAAATTCTAGGGTTGGGAAACAGATCCAAGAAAACAGAAGTTCTAGTTACTACTACTGTTTAAGCAATACAGTTCTTTATTTCTGAATAGGAGCCCCATGTATTCTGTGGTATCTATTGTCTTGTGAGCTAACTTTTTTTTCAAGAATGGTGATCTCTCAGGCCCTTCATAGTCCTGTTGGCAGAACTTAATCAGAAATAAAATACAGGGAAATTTGTCTTGAACACATGGCAGTCAGCCTTTTGGAATGAAAACAGGAATGTAGGAGAATGAAAACCACATCCAAAAGAGTAAATGGAATATATGTATCACATCATCAAAATGCTACTGCCTTTGAACCTGCACTGCCAGGCCCAGCTGAAGATATTCTGAGCTTTGGGCTCATATTCATACCTACCTATTTTCTTAGAGGTGTCTGAGTGCTCTCATGTTTTTCAAGTTCAACAAATGATAGCACCACCTCTCTTGTTGCCAAACATGGTTTATTCTTGATTCCTGCCTCTTCTCTTCCCAAATCTCATCTAGTCAATTATGATATACTTCTCCTTTGTCTGTTTCTTTCTCTTTATTCTCATCACTACCTTTGCACAAACCAACACCATTTCCCTTTGGATTAGCATATCAGCCTTCTAACCCTTTGTGCCTCATACTTTTCCCCTGTGAACATCTCTGTACTTTAGCCACATGGATCATTAGTTCCTCAAATGAGCACACTCCTTTCTGTCACATACCTTTTTCACAGGCTTCCTTCTACTCCAAGAACATGTTTTCTCTGCCTTTAGTGAACAACTCCTGCTCATTCCTCCAGTCTATATCCAGATATTTTTCCTTATCATACTAAACAAAAACAGATTGGCACCTTCCAGCATACAAAGGACGGTCTTATGGGGGAAAGAAAGACATGTCCTGGTTTGATTGGTCAATCTGGTTTTGTTCACTATGATAACCCCAGTTCCAAGGACAATGCCTGCCACATGAAGAAATATCACAGAAATGAGCTCAATAAAACATTGTCCAAGTCATTGTCAAACAAGTTACACAAATAATTCAACTAATTATGTTCCTGGATGGGATGATCTTTTTTTTTTTTAGTTACTATTTGTAGATTTATGGTAAGATGACAAATTGACCAAAGAAATACTTTCAAGAAGAGTATAAAGTTAGATAAAATAACTTTACAGAATGCATCATACTGAAATAAGATGTACTATCAAGAGTTTTCATGATCTTATTAGCACTTTATGAATCCTAAAATAATCACTAAAAACTGAGTGCCATTTCCCTTCTATCAATTAGAATCTAAGTTAGTACAGCAGAGGGGCTGAGGTTCAGCTCAGTGGCTCAAGTGCTTGCCTAGTAAGCATGAGGTCATGAGTTCAATCCTCGGTACCAATAAATAAATAAGTATAGCAGAAACAAAATGGTCACTGGAATTAGAATGGATATTCATTCCTATTTCAAAGGATTTATTCTCACCCATAACAACTAAACTTGACTCTGTTTTTGCATCTTTTTTAATATTTAAGAAATATATAAACTGAAAAATAGATATGAAATCCATATGAGTAAAGCACAGTGTAATTTATCTGTCACTATTTTACTTCTTTAAGAACAAGAACAGTTTAATTTCTTCATTTTTTTTATCTGTGAAGAGGCAGTGTTAACAATGAACACAAGCATTAGTACATTCAGTTTTTATTTTAATTGAGAAGTGTAAAATAGGAGCACGTTCCCTACAGTTCCGGGCAGAGATTCTATTTTTTTCTACATAGTCCCACTAATTCCAAAGTTAAATGCATGGATAACGCATTGAAAAATACATCTTCCCACCTTATTTCAATCTGGTAAATCACCATTAGAAGCAGCTGAAAGAGCATCTCAAGGGCATCTTTCCCACCAGTTGGGAAGTAAAACTATTTCCTTAAGTTTCATTTGGAGAAGAGGTATCCAAAGGCTCAATTTTGTTTGCACAGACCAATCTTTCCTTTTATTCTTCTTTGTCCCATGTGAAAGTATTACAGATAGAATAGGAGATCAGCCACTCCTATCTCACAAGTGACTTCCCAACTCGTTTCCTGCCACCCACCTCACTGTTCCACACAGGGACCAGGGAGTGAGCTGGAGTAGACTGGGGCAGGGAAAACACATTATTAGATTAAAGCAGGGGGGTGTGCGGCCCTTAAGTTTTGTTTCTGATCTATTGTCACATGAACTTTAGCTATTTGATTTCCCAAAGTAAAAAACAATTATCTGCAAGCACTTTTAAACTTTTTAAGTTCTATCAATAGAAAAAGAGAAAACTAGGAAGAAACTCAACTTTTTTCTTTTCCAATTCTACCCAAGCACAATTCACTTGAAAGTTCCTTGCTAATACTTGGTTTTAATAAAGAGGAAAACTTAAAAACAAGCAAATGAAAAGGATTTCCATGAAATGAATCTTACTTTGCTTGCTTCTGTCAGCGGCTGTCCGGTTCCGGTGTCCTATGAAATATAAACACTGGACCATGATGGTCCGCTTTTCAGCGCTTTCAGAGATCGCCAACAGCCAGCTGCGCATGCGTGCCATAGGTCCACCAGGACTGCCCTAGACCCCGGCCACAGCTTTTATTTAACATTGTGTCACAGAAGTGGAAAGATGGGTCTAATTTCTTAACCCTCAGCCTCAACTAGCACATACAGGGTCCCTGGCAGAAGATTGAAAACTTTGTGTAAGATGATGTAAGTCATCAGCTCAGGGGATGTAACACATGGGGAGGGCACTTTTGTCTACCTTGTTATAACTTATGACTTTGATTTTCTTTGGGTAAAGAGGACATTTGTCTTTGTAAACACTAAATACTTTTGTTTTCTTTCTTTTAAAGGAAAAAGAGGGAAAGAATAAAGTACCAATTTCCAAGACACTGATTAATAAGTGACTTTCAGTCATTACTTTATTCCAAAGTATCTTTCTGAGGAGAGAAGAACATAACAATAGTGCACAGCAATGAGGTTAAATTTGCCTACTAAGAAATAAACTTCACAGTGTATGACAATGGTTCTCAAAATTTTTAGTGTCAGTACCCCTTTATGATTTAAAACATTATAGAAGATTCCACATAAACCTTTTTAATATGAGTTATATCTGCCCTTATTTCTCCTATAGGAAACTAAAGCTAAGAAATTTTGAAATACGCACTTGCTAATTTTAAACTAACAATAAGCAAACCATTTTATACAAACATAAGATATTTATATGAAAAATAATTGTTTGAGGGCTAAGGGTATAACTTAGTAGTGGAATGCTTGCCTAGCATGGGTGACACTCTTGGTTTGATACCAATATCACACACACATACACACACACACACACATACACAAACACCCCACACACATACACCCCCCGACACACACACACACACACACACAATGCAGTATTTCAATGTTTTAAAAATGTAATGTCCAGCTTGCTAAAAAAGAGTGTTAAAAAATCTGATTTCACCTAGATACCCAGAAAAAATAGTATTTGCCTTTTCATTTTATTGTGAGTATTCTACATGAATAGCTCTATGAAATGATGTAAAACAAAAGAGTTTATACAATTTTTTAGTTTAAAACAAACAACTATATGATCAGTATGACACCTATTCTGATTTTTTTTGTTAAGAATGTATATGCATAAATGTACATACAGGAATAGGAAAAAGTCATGAAGTATTAAATTAACTTCTATAATGTTTACATCTATATTACATTTAATAAATTCAACTTATATAATTATTACAATATCTATTTAAACTCTATAATAACCTTTTGGTGATATGTTTCTGAAAAGTGATGTGTAAGTTACAGATATATTTATTCTTGTAGTATGTATGTGTATGTTGGGGGTGATATATGTACCTTTGTTTTCCAAGTTAAAAAAAAAAGGAGGCATGGAGAGAAAATAGGATAATTTCTGATGTTTCTGTATAAAACACAATGCTAAATACAACAGAAAGTTCTTAGAGTCCTCAGTATAAACTCTTCCTCCACATTTCATGCATGAGCTGTCTCCAATAGTCATATTTTTTATGGTGAACGTGGGGAGGGTACATCACTGAGACTGAGATACACAGTAAGCAAACAAAAGCCTCATGACTGAAACATAGTTTTTGTCTGGTTTCTATGCCCACATTGTTATTTTCTGTTTTTAATTTTTAAATCAACAACATACAGAGTTCTATGTGTTACAATTCTGTAAGCTGTTGGATAATAGGCTTCACATGGGGAGATCTGGTTTAGTCTCTTTCATCAAAAAACCTATTAGTTTTGAGATATTTTCTGGTAGTTATGCTAGAAATTTTACAATGTATTCTCCATCAATTCTATGAGTCTTTCAGTTGAGTTTGGGGGTTCTTCTGTGTAGAGGATTGTGTCATCAGTAATAATAATTTAGCATCTTCCTTACCTATTCATAGCCCTTTTTTTCTTGTCTTCTTCCTCTAGCTAATGTTTTTAGAACTATATTAAACAGAATTATTGGTACTACCTTAGGAACCTGCAATCTAAAAAACGGAAATTGAGAGGAAATATATAAATTTCTAGATACATATGAACTATGAGAACTAAGCCAGGAAGATACAAAACTGTTTAAACTGAAGAAGTAATTAAAAATAAAAAAGAAAGGGTCTCATTAGTGCAGTAGGTAGCACGTCAGTCTCATAAAAATAAAAAAGCTACTGAGATAACCCAGGTCCCAACAGATTTGCTGCTGAATACTACAAGAACTTTAGAGAAAATCTAATGTACCATTCCTCAAATCTTTAATGAAATTGAAAGGGAAGCAATACTCCCAAACTCATTCCTGGAAGCAAGCATTAACCTGGTTCTAAAACCATAAAAGAACACAACTGAAAAAGAGTACTACAGGCCAATCTCTTTTTTAAAAAAATACAAGAATCTCAATAAGATTCTTGCAAACAGAATGCAATAAAAGTTTAACAAGATCATACATCATGACCAATTAGGATTCATCCCAGGATGCAAAAATGGTCCAATATATGCAAATCAATAAATGTAATACACCATGTAAACAGAAGCAAGGATAAAAATCACATAATCATCTCAACAGATGCAAAAAAAAAAAATTTGACAAAATCCAACATCTATTCATGATGAAAACACTAAGGAAAATAGGAATGGAAGGTCTTTGCCTCAACCTGATAAAAGTCATCTATGACAAAACAACTGCCAATATCATACTAGTGGAGAGATGCTGAAAACTTTCTCAAATCAGGAACGAGATAAAGATGTCTGCTTTCAGCATTTTTTGTTCAGTAGTACCCCCTTGTACTTTGGATTCCAGTCAGGTTTGGCTAATGGGGAGCCACAGCAGAAGTTAGGAAAGAACAAGGGGAGCAAGATTGGGATTCCCATGAATATCCCATAATCAAAATATTGTCACTACTTTTATTTTCTGACCTATGCAACTGCGCCCTTCATCTCCTTCATTAAGATGTAGAGATGCTGGAGGAGTACCACTCTGCCATAATGAAGGATAAACTCAAGGCGTTTGTAGGTAATGAATGCACCTCAAGACCATAATGTTGAGTGAAATAAATCAGACATAGAAGTTTAAACATAGCATAGTTTATCTTATATGAGAAACCAAAAATTTATAAATAAAAAGCAAAATAAAGAATAGAAAAAGGAAGTAGGGAGATCTTTTTCCAAAAGAAAGGGGAAACAAGAGTTGGACGGGGTAAGAGAAGGAAAGGAAAAGGATTTTTAAAAAAGAGAATCACAGAAAATGGAAATAGAGCTTTTACAAATAGGAAAGGGATACGAGTGGCAAGGAGCAGGGAGCCATTGGAGGGAAGGAGAGAAAACAGAATTAAGATGTGCTATGTACATGTACAAACTCCCCATGATGATAAACAATCATTATGTACTGTGAAAATGTACAAGTAAAAACATTAATAAAATAAAAAGAGACTTAAAAATGTAGGAGTGTTAACAGCTCCATTGTTGTTACCAAACCCACGCCTCTGTAAATTATCTTTTATTAAATCACCACTGAATTATCTTAATTTGAATGTGCCACCTGTTTCAGTAAGGACTCTGACCAGTACAAATTATTAACACAATCAAAGATGTTCTATATTTACCTTAAAATATAGTTTTATATTATTTGGAGAAAGAAATTAAGTATAATCTGGATTTGGAGTAGGCTTGGGTAATTAGTAAATGTAAGAAAGTTCAAGTAATATTTACAATTATTGAGATTGTCTTTGAGATTTTGTTTATTTGATTCTCTGACTTTAGGTATCAATTGGCAAATAAATCAAGTATAGAATCCTAATTAGTGACAGTGAGCCACTTGAGGAAAAGCACACTGACCTTAAACATGGCATCAAGATGTAAACTTCCTGTGTGTTCCAAACAGAATATGAATGAGTATAATCACTGTCATGGATTGGATTATGGTTCTCCCAAAAGATATGCTCAAGTCCTGAGACACAGTACTTCAGCATATGACCTTATTTGGAAATAGGGTCTTTACAGGAGTAATTAATTAGCATGGTCTCTTCTCCAGTATGACTGGTATCCTTATAGAAAGAACACACAAACAGATGCCCACAGGTGAAAACAACGTGAAAAACAAAGGGAGAGTGGCACACGAAGGTGGCAACTAGAGATATATGCACGAACCAAGAACACCAAAGCTTGCTAGAAAACCACCAGGATCTAAGAAGGTACTCTTGGTTATAGATTAACTATGTCTCTCAAATCCTTACATTGAAGCTCTAAGCCCCAGCACTGAATTGTGACTGCATTTGGAGACTGGGCTTTAAATGGGTAGTTAAATTAAAATGACATGTTAAAGGGGGCTTAATCCAGTATGATCTTTGTACTTATAAAATCAAGAAATCTGGACCCATACATATTCAGAAGGAAGACAAAGAGAAGACAGTCACCTGTAAGACAAGAAGGGTGCATTCAGAATAAACCAATTCTTGATCTCAGAATTGTAGCTGAGATCTCAGGATTGTAAATCTTAGAATCTAGCTTTCAGAAGAAATGAATATTTTGTCATTAAGCTATGCAGTCTGTGGTACTTTGTTACAGCAACCCTAGCAAACTACACCCCCTACAGGTCTCAGAGGCAGCATAGCCTTGTTGACACCTTTAACTTAGACTTCTGGCCTCCAGAATTGTGAGATAATAAAATTCTGTTGTTTGGGGACACCTAGTTTGTGCTACTCTATTGTGGCACCCCTAGAAAACTAGTGCAACCAGTTCTCATTTTCTACAGTAGGAGTCCTTGAACAAAGTTCTGAACTTTAATTAATAAACTGCCAAATATTATATTTGAATTATGTGGTCTAATTATCCAACAGATATTTTAAATCTACTTTAAACACACTTGGATTGTTACTGTCAGTCTAACTCATTAATGGTGAAGCTGATATCATGAGAAGATATAAGTCCTATTCATACTCTTTAACTTAGAAAGATTCCCAGTTCACTTTCACCACCACATACACCCACTGAAGTTTGCATTCTACTTTGGTTCTACCGTTTAGTGACTCTATGACTTGAACAAATGACTTTTTAACCTGAGTCTTATTTGCAGAATAAGGTAATATTTTCTACATTATTAGATTCTTTTGATTTCCTAGTTATTATTACACAAAGTGTTTACAACATGACCAGCACATGGTAATTGTTCAACAAATGCAAATGACTTTAAAATTAACTTATACTGAATATGGATTGATTTCATTACTCTGTTTTTGGGTTTCCTGTTATTATGGTTTGGGTCTAGATGTTCAACCAATGCCTCATTCACTTTTAGATGGGGCATTTTTACAGGCATCTGAATTTAGAGTTCATGATTGGTTCATTGATAAGTGCAGGGATTGGAGTTGTAAATGCTACACCTGCCCTAGGGTAAGTAGCCTGCATACATTAAAAGGAGGATAAGAGGCTAGCTCCTCCCTTTTGGTCTTGTTACTTTTGCTGTCTTCTCTCTGCTATGAATGGTTGTCCCTCTGCCACACCACGCTGCCTTGAAGCCAGCAGATTATGGACTGAATCCTCTACAAACTGTGAGCTAAATAACCTTTACTCCTTTAACACTGGATGTTAGGCATCTTGCCCCAGCAAGGAGAGAAAAGTAGCTAAGCCACTATCTCCTAGGAGGGAGAGGAACTATCATACAGGTGAATCCTTTCTTTTCTGGGAAGTTGTAGAGTAAAACAATAGGTTATAAAAATAAACACCTAAAAGTGTATCTTGATTTAGTATAATTTTTTATATGTTTTTTGGTCTGTCACTTTTGTTGTTTATATATATACATGATAATTAACTTTATAATAACTTATGAATAAGTGATTCTGATGCTGGTAAAATGAAAAAGGATTGAGGGAAAGGGAAAAAGAATTAAGATGTGTTATGTACATTTACTAATCCCCTACGATGAATGCAATCATCATGCACTGTAAGCATGTACTAATAAGAATAAATTTTTTTAAAAAAACTCCTTTCTTATGTATTTCAGAATATAATCAGGAGCAACATTGCCTATGATTTATCTTCAGTATTTTATAAGAAATGATAAGAATTTAATACCAATGATGCCAATTAGAACAAAGTTTAAACTATGTTAGTGGTAATGTATAAATTGACCAAGGTATAAAATGTAACATTTTTATTTTATCATCAGTGGAGACCTTAAGAGCCAGGAAGAAAGTAGTCTCATCCTCCAAAGAAGAGTACTAGGTCATTCCAGCAAGACTTTTCAAGAAGACTGGCTGATTGACCTGTGTGTCTATTTGTTTCAACTTTTAGTCTAATACCTACCATGAAGATCTAAAAAACCTTGTATTGTTTTGGCAACATAGTATTAAGTTTAATGCATTCTATTACAATGATACTGTTCCAATGCTTACAGGTTAGTACAAAATTCCAGAAAACCAATTGCCCCTTTTGGGTTTCATTATTTATTGAACAAATAATTACTGAGAGCAGGTCCTATCTGAGATATTGTTTTGCTGCAATGATCAGAACAAAAAAAAAATAATAATTATCCTCCCAAACTTACACCTGGTGAAGGAGAAAAAAAAAGGTAAAAAGATAAATAGTTATAATGATAAACATGTTACTGTTGAGAAGAAAAATAAAGCAGGCCAAAGAAATAGAACATGTGTGTTGCACATGGATGCCAGTTTTATATAATATAGCTACAGAAGAAAGACCATACTGAGCTGGGGAGATGTGACAGAATGAAAGCAAGGAGGGGAGGCATGCGGATTCTGGATGAAAAATATTCAGAGCAGTAGCAGTTACAGGATCCCGAGACCAAAGTATTTTCCAAAGACTGGGAGAGAGGTCACCTCAATGAAGCAAAAGAGCAGGTGACAATAACTGGTAGAAGGGGGTTCATAGGGGTGACAGTTTCTACCTATACTAGTTTTGCTTCTCCAGAAGTACATACGATGTTCCTTACTTCACTATCTACAGCAAGTTCCAGGGGACAAATCACATTTTTGAGGCTATAATTTCTACTTGTAATAATTTAGACTCTCAAAGGCATACACAATGTCCCTTACTTCACTGCCCGCACTAAATTCCAGTTTTGCAAATATCTATATGCTTTGTTCTGTGATGATTTTTCTTTGTGTAGTCTTGATGAAAAATAACAAATGCCCAGGAATTATTTGTGATATGGGGTCGAGGACTTTTTTTATGAAGAGTCACTTGAAAGTCCATTTCTTTTTCTTGTACTTGAATCTCAAAAACTTGTTGAAATTTTCCCTCTGGTAATTTTAATTTACTTATCATCTGGGCCTTGATATTTTCCTTTTTAAGCCAATACTTTAGCTGAACAAACTAGTAGAAAATGAGAGAATTAGAAACAATTCACATTAGAACAAAAAAAAAAATATCAAGAAACCAGGTTGGTTACACAGAGAATCCCTGACGGAACACAGTTTTACAGCTAGGTATTTAAAAATGGAACTAGGATCTTTTAGTCTAGGGGAAGTATAACAGACTGGCACAAATCTTTAAGAATATCCAGAAGCTCTAAGTAAAAAAAAATTTTGCTGAGGCTTCAGGCTGAAGACATGAAGGACCTTTTTGTTTGATCTGGCAAGCAGCACTAAGAAAATCTATCTCGCGGAGTATTAGAACTCAGAGTAGATGAGGTTATACTAAAGTTGCATCTGTCTGATTTGAATAAAAACAAGCCTCCAAGCATAGAAAAAAAAACCACCACAATATCAGTAATAAATATGATTTAGAAATCTGTCAACAATTATTTGAAAAAAATTCAGTGAAATAGAAATATAACAGATATCTAAGTAAAAGAAATCATTTCCTTACGAGTAGCGCCCATTGACTTCTAATATATATTAGTCCTGTGTTTCATTGTCCATTTTCCCCTCTATCTACACCCTGCCTCTCGCAATGTCTTCTTTCACAAATGAACTTACTCTAGGATGGTGGACACGCCTCCAAAAGGATTTAGTTACTAGTTTCAAAACATGTTAGGTCTCTGTCCTTGGGAATATAACTCATATATTTTTAAATATAGAGTCTTCATCTTCTGCTTAACACAGCTGCTTTCCTCCAATGTTCCTAGGTAATATCTCATGTCAATAACCTTAACCACTGGGGCAGCTCTTTCTATGTCTGCAGCCCACAAGGTTTTTATTCCATTGTCTCCTCCGCTGAGAAGTAGGGTGTTTCCTATTCTTCTCCTTTTTTACTGAAGAGATTAAATTCCAGCTTTGTGTCTAAGCTCAAAACAGATCCTTTAACAGTCAGCACAGAAAGTGTCTCATTTCCTGAGCATTACCGGTAAGTAATTAGTACACTGAAGAGTTTAGAGTTGAATATGTTGTGAGAAGGTTGAGGCTGGTTAATCAAAAGCCCCACTTGCTCAGGTCTAAGGTTTGTAAGCCCAGACCCAGCAGCTCATACCCTGAAGGATGCTACACCTAGAATTACATAGCACACACATATGTACAAAACAAGTCACCTAGTTTACATGGCAGAGTGATTATTTCATGACATTTCACAACACATCAAGTGTTGTGAAATATCATTTAATTTACTTATTATTGATGATTTTGAGGCAGAGAAATGTGCCTGTCACTTGCCATTTTACTTCCATACCCTTTCCTTTCCCTCTATTCACATGCTGTCACTAATCAGGTTCTCGAAGTATAAATTGAACTCCCTCATTGGGTCAACTGTAATGGCCTTGACTTTATCAACAAAGTACAAGATATGGCACACCACTGGTGCTCAATCAATATTTTTTAACAAATGACCCAAGTTCCCATAACATGGATGGCTCTGAGAGTTCACTTAGTTCAATTTGAAGCTCCATAGGGCATTCATATGACTGAAGTTTATTATTACATTTTGAGTGACAAATTAGGTTTCCAAATCAAGAGAAACCTAAATTAAGTGCCTCAGCATCGACCCCAATGATGAAACAAAAACATAAACAGCTATAATCATTCCAGTGTAATCCTCTTAATCACAACAGACCTGGAATAAAAGAGGAGACAGCCAAGACTACTGCAGCAGCACTAAATTAACTTCCTCCACCACTGTCAGACAAGAGGAAATGATTCATCACATTGAAGCTTGAAGCTCATTTTCCACATGAAAAATGGATTTAAATTTGGGGATTTAATTTCCCCAAATTCCTCAGAAAAAAGGCACATTGCCAAAGTGTTTAAGGGATTAAAAAATATCAAGTTTTCTGGCTAAATAATAACCTAACACTGCAGTTCTTCTATATGTAAAATTCATCTAAAGAGCTATCACTGACCTTTCCTATCATAGATTTCTTAGATGCCTTTTATGGCATAAACAATTGGGGCTTCTTTGGCTCTTGATGACCTTTCATTTTCTAATGGCAGAGAGCTGATGATCTCTACCATCTCAGTGATTCTCAAAACCTGTACCTGACACCAAGATCTAATAAAACTTCCTCAGTCTTTATCAATGTAGTCACTCAGAGAATTCAGGTTACAGTGAGTTTTCTTACTGATAAAAGCTTTTTGGTGTCATGTGGATTTCAAAAATCTACCATTTGCAAAGACCAGAGCAAGCAGGGAGAGACTCGGGCTTACGCTGAGGGCTCCTTAGAACACACAAGTTTTAACAGGAGCCTCTTAAAACGCTAAGGACATCAAGGTAAAAACTTTACAGAAAATAAGAAGAGGCCAGGCATGACAAACTGACCTGCATTAGATGGAAGGTAAATCAATAATAGCTAAAAATAACATTGGCTATACACAGTGAGAACAAATTAGAAAATTAATGTGTATAAGCTCATGCTTTTCAAGTTGAAAAATAATTATAGCACAAAGAAAGGGGTTTTTTTATCCAAATGTAACCAGTGGAAACTAATTTCAAAATAATAGAATTCAAAAATTTCCCCAAATTTATCAGATTTTTTACATATCGTATTTATGTATGATTTGGTTGTTTGAATACACTATGCCTGAGCAGTGCTATTTAAGGATGGAGCACAGGATAATGAGAACAGTCAGTAATCTGCAATTCAGAGCACTGAGCTCCAAGACAGGCTCCTGGACTAACCCACTGAGTTTCTTTTCCTAAAACCAGAAAACAAAACTAACCAAACTCAGAGAGGAATATATTCTCCTGCCATAATGGCTTTCAGTAGTATATACGGAGCACTTAATAATGCACCACACCAAAGGCCTCAACTCTTTTGTGGGTTTTGCTTTTTATCTGTCATGACCATTCCATAAGATCAGCATGATTATTCTCACCTTTCCTGTGAGGAAACTGAGGCACCAGGATCAGAGCCACGTCTGTCAGACTCCATGGTCCAGATCCTCAACCCATGTACCATATCATCTCCTTCAGACATTCCCCTGTGGTGAAGCAGAACACAGTTATCTGCAGCTCAAAGAACATGGTTTTGGTTGGTTTTGACAGACCAAGGACACTCAGTAGGTACATATGTGTGATGGCTAATATTATATGTCAGCTTCACTGGGGCACAGGATGTCCAGCTTACATATTATTTTGGAGCATGTCAGCAAGATGTTTTCATATAAAGTTAGGATGTAGATTGATGCTGATTTCAGTAAAGTAGATTTCATAGCCTCTTCACTCCGGCAAGGCTGGGTGGGCATCACTCAACACTGAGGGCCTGAGTACAACAAAAGATACAATTAGGAGGAATTTGCCTCCCCTTTTTTTCTGACTGATTGGTAGAACTTTAAGTCATTTAATCTTTTCTCATTCTTGGACTGGTATTTACACCATTTATTTCTCTGATTCTCATCTTATCAGACTCCTAATGAATACTACCGGCTTTCCTAAATCTTCAACACGATGACAGACCATGAGACCTCTCAGCCTATGTAGCTGGAATGAGCCATCATAGACACACACACACACACACACACACACACACACGCATCATTTACTTATCATGATCCAGAGAAACATTCACATCTGAGAAAAGACTATCCATATTAGATATACTCCAGAGAAATGGAACCCACAAGGTGTGTGTGTGTGTGTGTGTGTACGTAAATATATGTGTTCCTGTTAGTATGCTGAAATTACTGTGATTTTTAAAGGAAAGTGGTGAGGAAAAAATTCCAAATGGGCAATACAGTACTGCAATTACTGGAAACCATGAGAGTCAGATTCACCTTCTCATGAAGCCAAGAAATGCCACAAGGAAAACCTCTAATTACAGTACAGTTTTGTGACTCACAGCTGTCCCAGCTCAAGACTGCCAGTGCAGAACAGCTGTATATCGCAAGACCTCTCAGCCACACAAGACCAGATGCTCCTCCTTGAGAACAATCTATCCTGTGCACTCCGGCTTTGCAGTTCATGAGCTCTGTGACTTTGCCCAAGCCAGCTCATCTACCTGAGCCTCTTCCCTCTGCATTGAACAGGAAATAATAGTATAATATACACCTATGGATCTTAGATGAACTAACACACATCAAACTTGTGGCACTGTACCTTTCATGCTATGAAGGCTCAAGGAATATTAATTTTATTATTCCCAGTTTTGTGTTGGTTCATGAGGTTCTTCATGTCACAAATTTTCCTGTTCTTAATGCTCCCAATATTTCCAGAATAAGTGAAGAATTATATCCTCCAGGTCCCCTCGTTCATCCTTTCTCTGAAAGCATGGATCTACATATGCACACAGACAGCACACAGGCACAAGTATGACCCTGTCCTCTTGTCATTTCATAAGAAGGCAATTAACTGATGAAAAAATAGTGCCTGATGCAGTTTCTGGCTATTCACAGGTGACTCCAGAGAGAGGACCCCTGTCAGAGACTAAGCTATGACATATACTATGTTTACTAGGAAAAGTAAAGTGATGCATTCAGAGGATTAGCAGAATAATCCAAGAGGTTAGGTAACAGAATAGATAAGATACAAGCTACCTTCTTCAAGCATGAGATTCTCAATTAGTCACACTTAATGCAAGTATAAAAGTGACCCTACTACCTGGATCCAAGGAGTAGAGATAACTGGTTACTTTTAAGCAAAGTTTGCCAATATATATAGTCATGTCCTGATCTAGCCTACAAAATTCAGACAGAAAGTAAGCTCTGCTCTTAGTTTTGTGTGCTTCCAGGTTTTCCTGCCATTGTTTCTATGGCTGACTACAATTGTGAAGGTTAGAGCCTCTTGGCCATCTTACAAAAAGAGAAAGCAACCAAAGATCTGTGTCAATCAAGAGTTGCATGTCTTTTCACCCTTATAGAGGCAGACTATAATTGTATAATAAATCAAAGTTGGTAATTTCCCAGAAAAACAACAGGCAATGATGCATTCTCACCTCTGAACACCAAGGAAAATACTCTGAATAGTATGTTATTTGACAATTGTTCAAAACCAAAGTGTCTACAACTTGCTAGAGAATGCAAAATGGATGAAGCCAAGTATAATTTCATGAATACTTGAGAGAAATGACACTTGCAGGTTTGAATTGTGCTGAACATTGTTTTAAGTTTAGAATTGAGTCTCAAACCACATTTCTAATCATTTTTGCTATTTGCATGAAATAATGATATAATCATCAGACTCCTCCTAATTGCTTATCTGTTCTGTTCACTCTGCTTCATTCCTCTTGTCCTTTGCAGATCTGCTTACTCAACTCCTTACTCACATGGCAAAATATGGTGTCCCGCTGCTCTAAAGTTTTGTTGTGATAGTTCTATTCTTATGGAAATATTTTGTCTTTACATACTGATTCCAAAATGCCAAGAAGGAGATTCCAGCTAGCATATATTTTTCTAACAAGGGACTGAGTAGTTACTGACAATAGAGTAGGAGCAATTGCAAAGCTGTTGGCTCATTTCTCATATATGGGGACAAGAGAAGGAACAGGCTTTCCAGTATATAATCCTCCAAAGTAGGGTGCTGCAGGGTCCTTCTTCCCTTTAATCACACCTCTTTTCCCCATGTGCTAGCTTTTCCCAACCCACCCAGAATGGTCATTTCTCAAGTGAGGAGAGCTTACCATGAATCAAATACGGTGGCAAAACTTTGCAAATCTCAGCTTCAGTAGCTGCTAGAAAGAGGATCTGACATTTCAGTGTTCTCACTGCACTGGTGTTATTTTCTATGAAAGAGAATTAAAGCTATTCAGTGATTATTTGGGATTTTCTACAAGGGTATACTATCAGACTGATGTATTAATTGATCTTTTAAATCTTTGCACAAGTTTTCAACAGCTAATCCAAGGCAGAGAATGTTGATGTGTTGTTAGCATAACGCTAACCATGTAAGAGTATTTTGTAATCAATAAATAGTTGGTATTCAACATAATGTTTAAAAGCAAGTTAGTAAGAGAAAAGTTTATTTGTATAATTAGAAGAGTTTGGAGTTTCCTAGAAAATTTATTGCTCACATTTTGTTGCTCTAAAGGATATTTTTAACAAATTTAACCATATGGAACAATCACTAGTTTTAATGAATTTAATGAAAGCCTGACATTCTACTAAACTGATTCAGAACAAACAGATTCCCAGAAAGGACAATTAGAATATGACACTGTCTCTACAGAGATTCTATTAGTTCACAGAAATTCAAGCAACATCAAATTACTTCTACATTATGTATATTCCACCAAATAACATTGTGAAGGGAAAAATGATATAATTTAACAAGTACTTCTTCTTCAGAAGTCTTAGCCCTGAACTAAAAGTCTGTATTAATCTGTCAATACTGTGTAGCTTTGTGAAACTTGATTGCCTTATGTTGTCATGTAATGTTCCATTTTGATTTCCTCTTCTCAGCTAGATTACCAGCTCCATGACGGCTCAGAGAGTAGATGCCTATGCCCTGAGTATGCACTTGGTGAGTGTTGGTTGTGTCTGATTATGAACCACCAACAGTGATGTGCTAACTGAAGACAAGTAGGTTAGAAAGGAATAAACCATTCTCCAATTTCCATAATGACCTGTGAATTCATTCCATTTTTTCCTTAGTCCATGTTTGGACCCATGGTTTGATTGTCATTTTATTTTCTTAGCTATATTCATTTAGAGCACAATGTCTAGTACAAATTAGAGACTAGATAAGCACTTGTTAAATGAATAAAAGAAATCTATCAATATAGTGCAGGATAAAGAAGTGTCTGCCTTCTCCTTACCTTTGCACACATGAAGCTATCTTTCTATATATCAGCTTCTAATTTAGAGAATTACTAGTAAAACAAGAAGAATAAAAATACATATTAAATATTTGGAAACGGTACTGAGAAGAGGAAGGATGGACTGTTACAGCTAGAGCTCTTTCTCTTGGTTGTCTGACACTGCAGGGGACCAAAGTAGGCCATTACTGCATAAGGACTGTTTTGAGATGAAGGAATGTGAGATACCAAAAAATATAGAAAAAAGCCTTTCCACAATTTTCTTAATCTGAAAAAAGGGAGAAGCTGCTGAGAAATGGTAAGTGCTACAGGTCCCTCTTGATGGAGAAGTTTTGCAGTCCAGAAGAAGACAGGAAGTCTGCATGAAGATGGACCTGCATAAACAAACCTTACTAAAAATCACACTTTTATCTTCCATTAGTCTCCTACATATGTTCATCTTCCCATAATTTACCACTTCTGGAAGCTTAAAAGCTTCTGTTTTGTCCTATCACAGCTCCAAAATTTATCACTCTTTGTTCACAATGATATATAAATCTTAGGCCTATCCACTTGTGAGGAGGACTTTTTATCTAGGAATACCTCTGTTTCATGAGAAATTTAACACAAAGTAGCATTCTCATGCCTTTTCCCATATTAATCTGTCTTTTCCTCATCTATTTTGCAGGGTCCCAACCAATAAACCTGAAAAACAAAGATTTTTTCCTTTACTATACTTTCTCATTTTTTCCCCTCTATGTTAGGTATGTGATTATACACAGATCATTTATGTGGTAATTTTAACTTGGATGTTATGGCTGAGACTTAGCTTCATTAATCTCATGCATATGAAGAATTACTATATTTTTCTAGACAGCTGCCTGTCATTTGGCATAATAAAAGGAATGGCCTTAAAATGTGGCGAGAGAGAATTTAACTAGACATGAGAAAGAACATCAGACTGATTAGATGCTAAAAATGTCCCCCCAAAAAAGGTGATTAAATAATCCTATTTAGAGATGTTTAAAGCAAAGAAAACGAAGTGGTTTTTTTTTTTTTGAGGTTTTAAAAAATCCTCTAAGGAGTCAGCCATTAATGGTTTCAGAAAGTTCCTATCTGTCTCTGAACCATTATTCACTATCCACCCTTATTAAGGTCAGTATTTGAAGTCAAAACATGAAGCAATTCAAACTATGTTATTAAATTAATTCCTGCTTTTCAAATTTCCAGATCTAAAAAAAAAATCACCTAAAATGAGGAATTATTTTCTCAGAACTAAAAGGTTGAGAAAAGATCCCATTACCACAAATATATACGAGACATCTTGAAGTAATAGGCACTTGTTCTCATGTGCTTAATGAGTGTCATTCATAATTTGAAAAATTATTTTAATTGAGTTTGGAAAATAAAAAATCAATTTAATATAGATATGCATAGTTCCCACCCACATACTTATTTACATTTTTAGCTTTTAATTAGCTTTGTGATATAAAAAATGCTCTCTAAATTTACAGCCCTTTGAGATTAATTGATTTATTCAGTTTACATATTTACTAGACTATCCCCAGAAAATGATTTCAAGCCCAAATTCACTGAGAATAATTGGTAACAGGAATCAAATTGAATCAATATGCTTTTGTCAAAATCCATATAATCCAGAAGCTTTTTAAAGGTAAAAGTGGCAAGGTACTCCTTTCATTTCACTTTATTTCCCTGTCTCATTCTATGCTTTTTTCTGGGTACCATAATCAATGCCAAATCTGATTAGAATTTTCTACAACTCAAACCATTATTCTGAGTTCCAGATCCATTATAGCAAATGCCCACCTGATATTCCCTTTAGGATATTTCAAATATTTCAAAATCTACTTTCAAATATTTCCCAAGATTTCAAAATTTCCCCAAATTTAGACTGAAACCTAAATCTACATGACCTGCTCCTACATCTTCTTCCTCCTAAATATATAAACCTCTGATTCAGGGCCTGAAACAATCATCCATTCATCAAAGGCCTGGTGATTTCTCAAATATCTCCAAAGTCTGTTCCCCATGTTTCCAGCTGCAGTACCGTATTCAAAGCCACACTGTCCTTACTGCAGTGTCTCTCTCACTGATCTTCTGAACCCAGTCTTACTTTCTTCCTCTATTCTCAACTGTGTCCAAATATGCCCTACATCCCAATAAAGTTTTAAGAAAAAACTTAAAAGTATTTAATCTGACATAAAGGGATCTCCATGGCTAAATTAATTCTTTTATGATGACCCTTGACATCTGTGCCTTTCTTCTTGCTATGACCTAACTGGAGCTTTATGTGTAACTCACCAATAAGTCTGATACCAACTTAGACTAAAAGATAATTTTAATTTTTAAAATTATAATTTTATTCAGCCATTAGCACAGTTCATAGCAACAGTATCCATTCAACAAATAGTTTTTCAATAAAGGAAAGGACTAAGTATATATGACTTAAGAAAGACAGATAGTATCACTTTCCTACGTGACTCTGTTACTTGTTCCGGGGAACTGAAAATTCTAAGACTATGCTGCAAGACCTTTTCACTATGAGAAAGAAGTTTTAAAAAGAAATGTCCTTAAGAGGTAGAGTACTGAAAAGTTAGAGATTGTGTGTCAAAGAGAGGAAAGAGAAAGATGAGAGTAAGGCTACTTGCGTTGCCACCTGCCCATCTCAAAGGAGTCCCCTGCCAACAGATCCTGCAAACTTTCTTCCACAGCTGCAACTGAATTCCATTCCAGTCCCTAGAGTCAATATCACCTACAGCAAGAGAAATTTAAGGACTTCGGAGCTCTAAGTGCTCCAGCATTCACCTGAGTTGGTCTTGACCTTGTACATTAGCCCTAAAGACTATGTTTCTCATTCCTAAATCCTCTCCTGGAATTTTTGCCTTAGATCTAATAATTCATATATTAAAGTTATTAAATAGACCCATATTTTTACTTATTTCTTCCAGCATTGGCTCCATACCTGTCTTAATTTGTTTTGTGTTGCTACAGCAAAATTCCTGAGTCTAGGTAACATAGAAAAAACACAAATCTATTTCTCACACTTCTGGAGGTTGGGAAGTTCAAGATTTGAGCACCAGCAATTTCAGTTGTATAGTGGGGATGCCTTCTTTGGAGGGCAGGAACTCTGTATCCTTACATGGCAATAAGGTGGGACCACACATTGCTGGGTGAAGCCATTTGTAAAAGTGTCTTGATCCAAATCAAAAGGAAAAGCCCTCATGAACTAATCACCTCTGAACGGTCTCGCTGTTAATACTGTCACATTGGCAATTCCTGAGTTTTAGAGGGAACACAAGCCATAGTATTACTCATGCTCTGTTAAGTCTTGCCTAGGGATTGGAGTATAGGCAGAAATTCCCATGCCTTGACAAAGATATGTTACCTGCCAGAAATTTCCTAGATTATGAATTGACTGCCAAGATTCTCTGTCCTTATGTTGTACCATTGTTGAAGCATTAAAGAGGTAAACTTTTGAAGTTCTTCTTGTATTGGCATTGGACTGTTATCACTTGTGTATACACTACCTGAACTATTCCTTGGAGACTCTGCTCCTTAAGAAGAACAAGACTTATTACAAGCTGAGTCCTCCAGATTTGTCCCATTAAACTTCTTTGGTCATATTCAGTTGTGTCATTATGGCTCAGATGACATAAAATGTGCATACTTCTGGAGAAGATATCAACCTCTAATACCTGTTGTGGAAGATAAATCTCAGCTCCAGTTATCCCCATCTTCATATGCCTGTGCAATTATCACCCTGGAGTATTGAAAGGAATGGTGACTGGCTTCTAACCAAGAGAAAACAGAGAAATTAATGAGATGTTACTCCCTTTGTTGTTATATAAGACCACAACATCTGCCTTTCTACATTCTTTAACCACTGACTCTCTGAATTACTTGCTATGATGAAGTGTGCTACTCTATGGAGGAAGCCTACATGGCAAAGAACTGAAAGCAGCCTTCAACCTACAGCCAACAAGGAGCTGGGAATCTCTGTACAATAACCCACAAAACCTGAGTTTTGTCCAAAGTGACAGAAACTTGGAAGTGTATCTCACACATTTAAGCATTAGGTAAGACTCCAACCTTGCCTAACACCTTATCTAAGCTCTGTGGAATACCTGAAGCTAACCTGGGCTAAGATTTCCTATCCATAGGAACTATAAAATAACAAATATGCATCATTTTAAGTTGCTAAACTTGTGGCAATATGTTGTGAAGCAATAAGTTACTACTATACTACTTATAAAAATTACATTCTATGTGATTTTTAAAGCTTAAACTCTCTCTTGCTACACAGAAGATAATCAGCATGATCAACTGGCTAAAGACTTAGGATAAAACTATGAAATGTGACCATTCCTAGTGATCTCAAAGTGGCTATCAGGGGCCTACATTCAGTCCCAGGAGCTGAATGTGCGTGAGTTGATTCCCAGCACATGGGGGAAGTTTTGGAGCATCGCTCCCAACTGATAAGGCCATGCCCAGTGTCCAAATCATCAGAGGATGCATGGGAGGTCCCCATAGGTCTAACTGGGCCATGCCCAGCAAACTGCAAGTGGTTAGCTGGGGCCTGAATTCAGTCCCAAGAGCTAAACATGAGTGAGTTGATTCCCACTGCAAAGGGGTAAGCTTTGGAACATCGCTCCCAACCAGTAAGACCATTCCCATCATCCCAATCACCTGAGGACACAAGGGAGGTCCCTGTAGGCTTAACTGGGCCATGTCCAGTGACCCGTAGGCCTAACTGGGCCATGCCCAGCTAGCAGTTGCCTACAGTCTGCCTCAGGAGCCAAAAGTGGGCCAGGTGATTCCTAGTGCATGGGGGAAGCTTTGAAACACCACTCAAAACCCAGAAATATAGGAAAATGACAAAACAAAAGAGCAAAACACAATCTCAAACTTGCATCTCAACCCTATCAAGCCTAGCAGACATGGATATAGAAGAAAATGTAAACCATTCACCTGAAACTCCTGAAATGATAACAACTGAAGTAAAGCAACAACTCCAGGAAGCTATATAAGAACTCAGATCAGAAATAATCTCCCAGGTAAAAGAAGAAATGATAAATGAAATGAAAGAAATGCTGAACACATCTAAAGAACGCACAGTTAAAAAAATTAGAGGAACAATGCAAAAAAAAAAAAAAAAGGAAACCCTGAATGAACAATGTAAGAAACAAACAACGCATGAAGCAGATTCAAAAAGATATATAGGAAATAAAAAATTCCACTGAAAGTTGGCAAAACTGACTCAACAAAAGTGAAGATAGAATTTCAGACCTCAAAGACCAGATTGCAGCTAATGAAAGGGAAAGGAAAGATCTTTTAAAAATAACAAGGAATCAGGAAATAACAATTCAATAGCCACAAGATGATGCAAAGAAAAACAAAATAAGACTGATAGGTAAAAGTGAAAAAGAAGGTGACAACACAAATTATATCAAGAGGTTATTTACAGAAGTAATAGCTGAAAATTTCCCAAACATGAGAATGGAAACTGGCAAACAGATCAGTGAAGCATATAGAACTCCAAATAACCATAACCAAAATAAAATTACACACAGACTTACAATAATCAACATCCCAGAAATCCAACATAAGACCAGGATATTAAAAGCTGACAGAGAGAAGAGATAGATCACCTATAAAGGAAAGCCTATCAGAATCACAGCAGACTTCTCAACACAATAAAGTCAAGAAGAGCATGGAGTAATGTATTTCAGATCCTAAAGGAAAATGACTTCCAACCCAGACTGATGTATCCCGCAAAACTGTCCTTCAAAATACATGGAGAAATAAAATACTTCTATGACAAAGAACAGCTGAAGAACTTCATAAGCACCAAAGCAACCCTGCAAAGAATACTGAAAGAGTAGATAGACACAGGAAAAAAACCACTAAGGAAGGCAAACAATTAAACAGAGTGGAAAGGTAAAAAATCAACAGCAGAAACATAACATGTCAAAAGTAAACCAATACATTTCACTTATAACCATTAATATAAAATGGCCTCAACTCATCAATCAAAACACTGGCAGACTGGATCAGGAAACAACATTCAACAATATTCTGTACACAGGAAACATATTAACTCAAAAGGAAATTCACAGACTGAAAGTCAAAGGATCAAAAACAATACTTCAAGTGACAGAAACCCAGAAAAAAGTAAGGGTAGCTATTCTGTTTGCAGACAATGTGAATTTCATACCAAAAATGTTCAAAAGAGATAAAGAAGATCACTACATACTTGCTAGTGGAAAATGTCAAGAGGAAGAGCTAACAATCTTAAATATATATGCACCAAATTTGGGAGCACCCAGATGTACAAAACAAATATTAACAGAAATGAAAAATCAAATGATCAATAACACAATTATAATAGGAGACCTTAACATACCATTGACACAAAGGGACAGAGCAACTAGACAAAAAATCAGCAAAGAAATAACAGAACTAAATCACACATGTGAACAAATGGACTTAGTAGATGTATACAGAGAGTTCCACCCAACAACATCAGAATATCCATTCTTCTCAGCAACACATATGACATTCTCTAAAATAGACCATATACCAGCCCACAGAACATGCTTAAGTAAATGCAAAAGAACTGAAATTATCCCATGCATGCTATCAGATCATAGCACTATAAAACTAGAAACTAATGACAAAAGAAACTGCAAAAACCCCACAAACACATGAAAATTGAATAATACACTCCTCAGCAATCAGTAGGTCACAGAGGAAATTAAAGAAGAAATTAAACAATATTTGCAGGCAGACAAAAATACAAATACATATTATCAGAACCTGTGGGACCCAATGAAAGCAGTCCTCAGAGGAAAATTTATTGCACTGAGTTCCCACATTGGGAAAACAGAACAAACACAAATAAACAACCTGATGCTATACCTCAAACATCTAGAAAAAGAAGAGCAAGTCAAGCCCAAAGCCAAAAGAAGGGAGGAAATTATAAAGGTCAGAGCAGAAATCAATGCAATAGAGACTAAGAAAACAATCCAAAGAATCAATGAATCAAAAAGTTGATTCTTTAAAACAATAAGTAAAATTGACAGGCCTCTAGCCAACCTTAGTTTAAAAGGAAAGAAAAAACTCAAATTCATGCAATACATAATGAAAAGGGTGAAACCACTAAAGACCCTGTGGAAATACAGAAGATCATCAATACCTATTTTGAAAACCTCTACTCTTATAGGCTTGATAACAGAGAAGAAATGGACAGATTCCTAGAAACATATTAATTACCAAAGCTGGGTCAAGAAGATGTAAAACTGCTGAATAACCCAATTTCAATCAATGAAATTGAAAATGTAGTTAAATCCTTACCAAACAAAGGAAAGCCCAGGTCCAGACAGATTCATTGTAAAATTATACAAGAAATTCAGGGGCTGGGGTTTTAGCTCAGCAGCATAAGCACCTGCCTTGCAAGCACGTGGTTGCGAGTTTGATCCCCGGTACCGATTAAAAAAAAAGAATTTCAAAGATTTAATGCTGACACTCCTCAATGAAACTGAAAGGGGAAGCAATTTTCCCTAACTCATTCCTGGAAGCAAATATTACTCTAATACCAAAACCTGAGAAAGAACCAATCAAAAAAGAGAACTATAGGCCAATTTCTCTAATGAAAATAAATGCAAAAATTCTCAATAAAATATTGGCAAACAGAATGCAGCAAATCATCAAGAAGATTATATACCATGACCAAGTGGGATTCATCCCAGGAATGCAGGGATGGTTCAACATATGCAAATTGATAAATGTAATCCACCATATCAGTAGAGCCAAAAATAAGAATCACATGATCACTTCTATAGATGCAGAAAAAGCTTTTGATAAGGCTCAACACTTATCATGATAAGAACATTATAGAAAATTGGAATAGATGGTTTTTATCTCAATATGATAAAGGCCATCTATGACAAACCAACAGCCAGCATCATATTAAATGATCAAAAACTGAAAGCCTTTACTCTAAAATCAGGCACAAGACAAGGATGTCCATTATCACCACTCGTATTCAATAAAGTGCTGGAAATACTAGCCAGAGCAACTAGACAAGAAAGATAAATAAAAGGAGTAAGGATAGGAAAAGAAGAAGTTAAATTATTTGCAGATGACATGATACTCTACATAGAAGACCCCCAAAACTCCATTGAAAGACTCATAGGTATAATAAATAAATTTAGTAATGTAGCTGGATACAAAGTCAACACTCAAAAATCAATAGCATTCCTATACACTAACAATAAAATCACTGAGAGATATAAAAAAGCCACACCCTTCACACTAGCATCCAACAAAATGAAATACATAGGAATAATCTAACAAAAGAAATAAAATATCTATTCAGGAAAAATTATAATACCCTGAAAAAAGAAATTGAAGAGGACCTTAGAAAATGGAGAGACTTCCTTTGTTCATGGATAGGAAGAACAAATATTGTGAAAATGGCCATTCTCCCAAAATTGTTATACAGATTTACTGCAATCCCAATCAAACTACCACTAGCATACATCACAGATCTAGAGAAATCACTCCTAAAATTCAAACTGGAACCAGAAGAGACCTGGACTAGCAAAGGTAATTTTAAGCAGAAAAGGCAAGGCAGGAGGTATCAAAATCCCTGACTCAAAGTTATACTCAAAGCTACTGTAATAAAATCAGCATGATACTGGAATAAAAATAGACCTAAAGATCAGTGGAATAGATTAGAAGACACAACTACAACTACACACTCAGCCACCTTATATTTGATAAAGGGGCCAAACATGTTCACTGGAAGAAAGATAGTCTCTTTAATAAATGGTGCTGGAAAAACTGGCTCTCCATATGCTGAAAACTAAAACTACACCCATGCCTATCACCATGTACCAAACTAATGTCTAAATGGATGAAAGATATAAATATGAAAAGAGAAACACTAAACTTGTTGGAAGGCAAAGTAAGTAGAAATCTTGAAGACATAAGGGTAGGTGGAGAATTCACGAACAAGAATCAAACCACACACAAAATATTTCACAGAATCAATAACTGGGATCATGCCCTATTAAAGAGTTGAAGAAATCTCCAGCATAGTGAACTGAAAACCCACAAATTGAGAAAAAAAATCTTAGTGAACTGTCCCTCAGACAAAGGACTTCCATTTAGAACATTTAAAGAATTAAAAAATATCAGATCCCAGAAATTCAAAGACCCAATCCAAAAATGAGTATCTGAGGTAAAAACACAGTTCTCAGATGAAGAAAATAAATACATGAAAAATGTTCAGCATCATTGGTCATTAGAGAAATGCAAAATCAAATAACACTGAGATTGCATCTCACTCCAGAAAGAATGTCCAGGATGAAGAAAACTACCAACAACAAATGCTGGAGAGGCTACAGGGAAAAAGAAACTCTTCTGCACTGTTGGTAGGAGTATAGAATGGTGCAACCACTGTGGAGGTTAGTCTGGAGATTCCTCAAAAAGCTGGGATTGGAAGTCCCATTTGATTCACTTCCGGACATATTCCCAGAACTGAAAATATCATACCACAGTAACATATGTGCACCCATGTTTATAGTAGCACAAGTTGGAATAGCCAGATCTTGGAAACAAGCTAAATGCCTATCAACTGAGGAATGGATAAAAAAGATGTGGTATTTTTCTACAATGGGGTACTATTCAGCTATAAAGAATGATCACATTGAAATATTTATAAAAAAAAATGGATGCAACTCGAGACCATACTCATCAGTGAGATAAGTCAAACTCACATGTGTAAATACCATATAGTTTCCCTAGTGTAAGAAATGGTAAGAGTACATAATATACAAAATGCACAACAAATACAGTGAAATGATAAGAATTTGCTTAAAGGGGAAAAATAATATCTCAGGGAAAATGAGGAAAAAGAAAAAGGAAGGGAAAAGAAAAAATATATAAAATTATATAAACACACAGGATAGCTAAGACAATTGTGCTACTAATTCTTTAAGTTCTTGGAACAAAAAGTTAACGTTCATAAGATTGGAACAATTGTGCATATTATTGTATGTTTATCTGAGGAACTGTTGAAGATCATTATGTAAAATAACAACCTTAGTTATGCTCCTACCACTTTGTTTTGAAGGCCTATATTGTCAGTGTTTTGGGCTCTTTGCTATTGTTATTTATTTGTCTTTTTTGTTTCGTGTTTTTCTAGGAATGTTGTGTTTTGTTTTGTTTTGTTTTTCCCTCTAATACAGAAAGGATAGGTTTACATGTAGAAACTCATACATGCATAGAACTTCTCCTAAACAGTTTATGAAAATCAGTTATATAATGCATGCTGAAATGAACAGCTACTTTGCAGAAAAAGAGACATTATGGTATTATGGTATGATTCCCATAGCATCATGCTGTAAAATCCAGCAACACTGTTATTCTTTGTTCAGAGTGATTTTAGTCTGTTTTATATTGTTTAATTTCAACATACATGAAGATATGGATGGCTATTTTGAAGAGAATGAGAGACATTATGGCAGCCACTGTTGATTTCCCTATTGTCTGGTTTTGAAAGCCTATAATGCCTTCATCATTTTGTTCTGATCAGTTTAATACTATTTTGTTGTATATGAATTCATTGTATGTGAAGATTTGGACAACTCTTTAGAAGAAAACAAGAGACAATATAATAGCCAGTGATGATCTCCTGTTGTCTTGCTTTGAAATCTATGTCATTTACATTGTTTTTTTTTCTGATCTGCTTTGCTCTGTTTTGTTATGTTTAGTTTTACTCTCTTTAAAATAAAATTTTAAAAAAACTATGAAGTCTAGAAATCAGGAATACATTTGATTTTTAATTATGTCTTTAAGTTTGAGCAAATTACTTAGCCTATTTCATCTGGGATTCTATGTCATTATTTAATAAAAAATTAAGAGATGACAGAACAGTGGCCCATGGAATTTATACAATCACCAAATATTTTCTATTTGTACTCATGTCAAATTCATTGTGCTTGTTTTAAATAATCATGAGCATTTGAAAATAAGGATATCTTACATAAAATATTTTGGTTCTTCTTGAAAAATATTATAAGATCTGGTCTTGCAGGGATTTCATGATCTAAAGATGAATGGGTGCTGCCTGTTTCTGAGGCTACATCTTTTCCAGATCAGCATAGTTTTTACCAATTATCTCTCTGAGACATTGTGCATATGTAGCATTTCTTGTTTTTTATTTTCCTTCAGAATGACTCTATAGACTTAAAAAAAAAAACCACCCCAAACCATAGTTTGAAAAAATTGACAAAGGTATTCTAGAATTCAAGGGAAAAATAAAAGACCCAGAATATCTAATGCAATAATAAAGAAAAAGCAACATGGGAAGATTCGTACTATACTATTTCGAGTTCTATAAAGTTGTAATAGTTTAGGGCTGGGGATTTAGCTCAGTGGCTTAAGCTCCTGCCTGGCAAGCACAAGGTCATGTGTTCAATCCCTGGTACAAAAAAAAAAAAAAAAAAAGTTGTAATAGTTCATACAGCATTATATTTGTGGAAAAACAGACACATAGGGTAAGGAAACAGAATATAAACCCCATATTAGAATCACACAAATATAGCTAAATGACTTTTGACCAATATACAAATGAAATTCATTGGGAAAAGGAGAGTTTTTTCAACAAATATACTACACTAGATTGCTATATGTAAAAGATTTGACCTAAACACACACCATATACTTTTCACAAAAATTAACTCAATATGATTCACAGGAATAAAGGTAGAATGCAAAACTATAAAACTCATAGAATATAAAGAATAAAATACAAAGGATATTGGGTTTGGTGGTGAGTTTTCAGATATAATATGAAAAATTCAATCCATGGAGAAAAATTAACGTTAGATTTTACTAAGTTTAAAAATCTCTTCCTTAAGATGGTGTTATGATAAAGAAAAAATAAGGTACAGATTGGGAACAAATATGTATAAAATAAATAAGGATCTCTATCCAAAAAGATAAATACTCTAAACACTCAAAAATAAAAAAAAAAACAAATTAAAAATGGGATAGAATTTTAACAAAAAGCTAACAAAGGAGATATACAAGTGTTAAATGAGAATAATAAAAGGTATTTACTAGCAGTTTCCACTGGGAAAATAAAAATTAAAATAACAGTTGAGATACAACTACATAATTATTAAAATTTTAAAATAAAAAATACTGCCAAAATCAATTGCTGTGTAAACACAGGAGAAAAACTGCCTTTCTTTCCTTGTGGTAATGTAAAATGACATAAGTACTATAGAAGACAGTCTCTCAGTTTCTTAAAAGCTAAACACAGTCTTATCATATCTACCAGAAATCAACCTCTTACATATTGACCTAAGTGATTTGAAAATTTATGAATTTCAATGAAAAAAATTTATGAATTATTATGAAAAAATTTCATGTAGATGTCTATAGCAGTGTAATCCACAATTTCTGAAAACTAGAGACAATCAACATGCTATGGTTTATGTTCAGATGCTCCGCCTCAAGCCTCATACAATCATTGTCATGGCTAAATCTAGCATTTGTGATTGGTTCATTGTCCAGTGCTTGGATTGGTGGTATGAGTGCTACACCCACCCAGGGATGGAACCATCATGCAGTGTAATGGCAGAAAGAAGGCGTGTCTTTTTCTCTTTTGCTATTCAGGCTTGCTGTTTGCAGTGGCTATGAACCACTGCCGCTCGTCATGTCATTTTGCCTTGGAGCCAACCGAGTATGGACTAAAACTTCCAACATGTAAAAAATAAACCTTTCCTTTGGGCATCAGGTATTTTCTTTCAACGATGAGAGAGAAAAGTAACAAAGACAACATTTGGTACCAGGCATGGGGTCATTACTGTGACTATACCTGAACATGTGGTACAAGAGCCTTTAAAAATGGCTTGTGGGAAGAATTTGGAAAGGTTTGGAGGTGTTTCCTGAAAGAGTGACACTGGAACAGCTTAGGCTGCTCTGTAGGGCAGATTCTGGTCACAGCTTAGGAGACCAGAAGGCTGATAACTTGCTGGTAAAGACTGGGCTAGGGAGGTTTCTGCTGGGAAGAAATGTTATGGTTTATGTTCAGATGCCCCTCCACCAAACGTTATAACATCATGGATGTGGCCAAATCTAGCATTTGTGATTGGTTCATTATCTAGCAGTTGGATTAGTGGTGTGAATGCTACATCTGCCCAGGGGTAGAGCTGGCATACATTGTAATGACGGAAAGAAGGTGTGTCTTTCTCTCTTTTGAGGTTTGCACTTGCTGTTTGCAGTGGTCATGAACTGCTGCCCCTTAGCCATGTCATGTTGCCTTAGAGCCAACTGAACATAAAATAAAACCTCCAACCTTTAAAAACTAAATCTTTCCTTCCCTAACTTTGAGCATCAGGTATTTTGTCTCAACAATGAGAGAAAAAAATAACTAAGACACAACATGTTCAATAAATGAATGGATAAACAAGCTATGGTGTATCAATGTAACAAAAGATTATTCAATGATAAAAACTTAAAGACATAAATGAACCATTTAAAGACATGAATGGTTCTTAAATTCATACAAGGAAAAGAAACTAGTCTTAAAATACTACACATTCTGCATGATTCCATTTATACACTATTGTCAAAAACAAGATAATAAATATCAATGGTTAGCAAAGATTCATAGCAAAGAGTTGACAAATAAAGCACTTGACACTTTTACTGTGATAAAGCTATTCTGCATATCATGTAAGTAATAGAATGTACATGATGCTAAGAGTTTATCAGAACCCGTAGAATTATAGAAGAGATTTTATTTATTTACTTACTTATTAAAAAACTTATTATACTTCCCCTTTTTATTAACATGTTGGTGATACATAATAAATACATTCACTGTGGGGAATTGCTACACATACATATTATACCTTGAACCTTTACTCATTTATTTAGGTGCTAGGTATTGAACATAAGCCCTTGTGATTGCTAGGCAAGCACTGTATCACTGACTTATATCCTCAAATTCAAAAGAGTGAATTTTAATCTACGTAATTTTTTAAAAAATTATTAGAAATTTAAGGACTCTCAGAACATACGTTTTGACAAAAGAACTGTGTGTGTGTGTGTGTGTGTGTGCATGTGTGTGCACGCGCACGCGCGTCTGAGGAGATAGAAGAAAATATAGAGCTAAGAAACTATGGAAATGAATGTATCAGGTTAAATTCAAATAGAACTACACACAACACTCTCCTCTTGTTTAATGGTATGGTCTAACAACTTTGAAATTACAGTGCCAGAATGCTAGAACTAAACACTTAAGTAAATAAATGGCTGATGCTGAGAGCTAGGTATAACACGGTTGGAGTGGAAAGCCACAGAGAAGCAAGGAAAAGGCCAGAATGACACATGTGGCACTGGGTTGGAATTGGATATATCAGTAAAAAATCATGTTTAAGTTAATATAGAACAGATAGAGACATATACAGATATTTATAGATATAGAGAGACAAATGTATATTTATAGGTTTGTATATATACATGTTTCTTTGTTTTCTTAGTCCATTTCTTCCTGTTATAAACAGAATATCATAGATTTGATGGTTTACAAGCAACAAAGTTTTATTTTACACAGTTCAGGGATGATATGCTGGTATACGCAGTGTCTAGTGGGGGCTATTTTCTGGTCCATAGTCACCTTTTTCACCGTATCCTTACATGGGAAAAGGAGAATGAAATCTCTTAGCTGTCTTTTAAAAGGCACTAATCTCATTCATAAAGCTCCACCATCATGTCCTGTTTACCTCTTAAAAGTGTCACTTCCTGTATTTTCTCACTGAAGGTTAGGATACAGTTATGGGGGCAAAAAGAGATTGCAACATTCAATCTGTAGCTCTTTATCAGCCAAGAAAGCCTAAATGCAGTGATAAATCAAGGACAACAAGCACAATTATAACCACGACTCAATCCCTAATTGCCATTCTTCAATAAAAGAATAAGGATTCATTGAAGAAATGAATGGTCAAGGAATAGGGCTGGAAAAATACAAGATAAGCCCAGAGCATCTTACTATACAAAAAGTAAGAAAGATAAAAAACAAACAAAACTCAACAAAAGAAACAAGAAGTTTGTCATAGTGCTGGGAATATATCAAAAGGAAATACAAAGTAATTGAAGAAGCTCTCAGTGCCCAAAGATGGAATGGCCTGAGCAAAACATAAATAAGCGTACTATTGGATTATAACCCAAAGTATGAAACAAATACACAGATAGCCATATTTATATATTTGAATAAAATAAATAACTGCAATTTAAATGTCACTTTTGCAGGAAATTCCAAATAAGTTAAGTAAATACTCTGTCCTCAAAGAAGTACTGGCTAATTTTGTACTACTTGAATGGAAACTTCACATACTGACTTTTTTTTCAGTGAACACAGTACAGAAAAGGAAAAAGGAATAATTTTATAGTGGAAAAAACTGACAAAGCTTTCCCAAATCAGATGAATGAGATTAACACCAGCAAAGAATAGTCATGGTGATGGCATCTATATACCTTTGATGCGACACAGTTACAAGACATTTTCTTTCTATGGGCTTCCTCCCCAAAGTCCACCACTACAGTCTAATCCTGGGAAGAGCAGCAGAAAAACTCCAGTCGAGTGATATTCTACAAAATATCTAGCCAGTGTTCTTTACAACTGTCAAAGGCAATAAAGCATGTAAAAGTCTGAAAAACAGTCACAGCCAAGACAAAGAGAATGTTACAACTGATGAAAAAATCATGCACCATAACCAGATAGGCTTCATGCCAGGGATGCAAGGATGATTCATTATACACAAACCGGTAAATGTCATTCATCTGATAAAAGAGGCAAGGGTGAAAATCACATGATCATTCAAATAGATGCAGATGAAATCTTTGACAAGCCCCAAATCCACTCCCGATAAACCTAAAAAAAAAAAAAAAAAAGTAAAGCATCTTATCTCAATGTGATAAAATTCATTGATGACACACCTACTGCCAACAATATATTTAATGGGGGAAAACTTAAAGCTTTTTCTCTAAAATCAAGAACAAGACAAATAAATCCACTATCATCACTCCTGTTCAAAATAGTAAAAAATTAGCCAGAGCAATCAGACCAGAGAAGATATAAAAATGATACATATAGGAAAGGAAGAAGTCAAATTATTTTTTTATTTCCAGAGGACATGATTCTCTACATAAATGACCCAAAAAATTCTACCTAGATACTCACAGAATAACAACAACAACAACAACAACAAAAAACCCAAAATCAATGGTGTTCTTTATACTTATCTAGAAAGAAGTTAGGAAAATAATACCATTCACAACAGCACAAAGAAAAACTGAATACTTTGAAATTAACATATTAAAGGAAGTGAAGGAGATCTACAACAAAAACTACTGTGCTGTGAAAAAGAAGATTGAAGAACAAATTCACAATGGCAAAGTACCCCCTACTCCTAGTTAGGCAGAACCAATATTGTCAAAATGACTATACTTCTAAAATTAATATTCAGATTTAATGCAATACCAATCAATATACCAACAGCATTCCTCAGAAAACAAGGGGGTAAAATCCTAAAATTCATATAATACCAGAAGAGACCCTAAAGAGCAAAAGCAGACCTGGGCAACAAGCACAAAGCAGGAAGCATCACAAACCTGCATTTCAAGTTATATTACAAAGGTACAGTGATTAAAAGCAATGTAGTACTAGCACAAAAACAGACGTATGGATTAATGGACAGAATACAAAATGCAGAAACAACCCCAGGCATACTCAACTACTTCACCTTTGACAAAGGGGACAAAAATATACCCTGGAGGAAAGATGGCCTCTTTAATAAATGTTGCAGGAAAAACTGGCTCTCCACATGCAGAAGACTGAATATAAACACAAATGCAAACACAAATGCATCCATTCTCTACCAAATTGCAAAACAAATTAATTTCATAAACGAAGGTACAACTGTATATACAGAATTCAAAAACTTAGACCTTCCAAAATAAAAGACTCACTCAAAGCATGGACAACTGAAATGAATAGACACTTTGAAGAAGTACAAATGGCTAATAGACACATGATAAAAATGCTGACATCTCTGGCCATTAGAGAAATGCAAATTAAAACAATATTGAGATTCCATCTTACTCCAGAAAGAATATAATCAAGAAATCAAATTATAACAAAGGCTGGAGAAGCTGTAGTGGGAAAGGAACACTTCTGTATTGTTGGTAAGAATGTAAATTAGTACAGCCATTATGAAATTCAATATGAAAACTCCTCAAAAATTAAAACTAAAAATTCCATTTGACCCTGCCGTTCCCCTACCAGATATATTCCTGAAGAGTTAAGGGCACCATATTATAGTGATACATACATACTCATGCTTACAGCAGTACAATTCTTAATATCCAAATGTTAGAAGTGGCCTACATGTCTATTGACAGATAAATGGATAAAAATGTGAGAGTTTTTTAATACACAATGGAGTACTATTTTATAAAAAAGAATAATTTTGAGTCATGTATAGGAAAATGGATTCACTGTTATATCACACTAGTAAGTAAAATGAATCAGACACAGGAGCTTACATAGGTTTTACTCCTATGAGAAACCAAAAAATATAAACAAAGATCAACATAAAAAAATGATAATAAGAAATAGGGAGCTAAAGCTTTTACAAAAGGATAGAGGGAGGAAGAGTAAAGAGGGTGAAAAAATTATTTTTTTACTTTATGAAAAAATAATTGAGATACTTTAGGTACCTGTACCAACTCCACACAAGCACTGTAGTCATTATGGCATGTAAACGTGAACTAGTAGAAAAATAAAAATTGAAATAGAGAAATCTGAAGACTGATGTGATATTCTGGGCAAAATCTGGGATGAAAAAAGGACATTGAGTTAAAACTAAGGAAAGTAAAAACTAAGGAAAGATATGTAAAATATACATTCTGGGTGAAACCTGGGATGGAAAAATGACATTGAGTTAAAACTAGGGAAGGCTATGTAAAATATACACTTTAATAATAAGATATCAATATTGATTAATGAATTATGGCAAACATTTTTTACCAGTATATTAATAATATATAAAACTGAGCATGGCATATATGGAAACTCTATAGTTTTTGTAAATCCAAATCCAAATTTATTTTCAAAACAGGTAAAACAGAAACTGGGAAATATATTTCGAGTATATGTATGTGACAAAGAATTTATTTAGACTGTACTGAGAAATATCAATAATAAAAGCAACTTGTGATCCAATAGTTCCATTCCTATTTAGCCAAAATAAAGGAATGCATATGATCTCAAACTGACTTTTGTAAGACTGTTAACTGTAGCCACAACCATAGAATTCCCCCATACAATTCCCTTTTTAATCTACAGCAAAATTGAGAAGCAACTTTTGGCTTATTTATTCAATGACATCATTTAACAACTAAAAAGAATGAACTATAAGTACATGTAACAACATACAAGAATCTCAGAGACATTATATTTAGACAAAAAAGTCAGAATCCTCTAAATAAATACAAATGCATCATTCCATTTTCGTTGAAGTTTTAAAGAGAAATAACTTGTGAAAGAAGTCTACAGTATGTGACAGTTTGGTTGAAAGGAGGTATAAAGAAATTTTTGGTAGTTAAAATATTCTAAATTTGATAGTTAAATTTGATTTGGGCCACATTAGCAAGTTATAAACTTAAGGCCTGTACAATTCACTGTGCATAAATTTGCCTTGGTTAAAAAAAGATAGGAAACACTGATCAATTTTATGTGGATAAATTTGACTGTTTAGATGAAATTAACAATTCTTCTGTTTTATGAGGAAACAAATTCTCAGCAAACTACAGATAGAAAAATTTAACAAAATGTAGACATCTCTAAAAACCTACAATAAACATCTTTGTGGTGAAATTTAAGTGTTTCCCTTTGTGCCTTCTTGTTGTTACTATGAAATAAGGTCTATTAAAACCAATGTATTTGATGTTGTCTTTGAGAGCTTATTTAGAAAAAGAAATAATAAAATTATTGGAAGTGAAGGAAAAATTGTTATATTCAACAAAATGATGAGATACTTATTAATCTTTAGCAAGGCCACTGAATGTTCTGTAGTGTATATCAAACTTGAAAAATAAAACCTCAAAACAGTACCATTTCTAATTACTGTACATATAATCAAACATCATATACTAGATCTAATGAAAAAAGTAAAACCAAAGATATCAATAAAAATTAAAGAAGGGCTGGGGATTTAGCTCAGCAGCATAAGCACCTGCCTTGCAAGCGCACGGTCATGAGTTCAATCCCCGGTACCAAAAATAAATAAATAAATATTAAAGAAAATAAGATATAAAAAAAGAAGTTAATATTATATTACAATCAAGGACTAGAAGACTCAATGCTATAATGTTACCAAGTGGCCCTAAACTGATGAATAGATTCAGTATAATTGTAATCCAAATTTCAACAATTATGTTTTGGTAGAAATTGACTCTAACATGCAATAAAAAGAAGGAATATTAATAAAGATTTCACTACAGAACAAAGTTAGAGAATTTAAACTATCAGTTATCAAGTTTGTTGTGAAGATATAATAAAAATACTGTAATATTTGCACAAAAGGAGAAAAATGCACTGTTGATACAAAATAGAAATTTTTTGACAAACATTCACAAATGTGTAGTTATCTATACCTTATAACAAAGATGCTAATACAGTGCAGTAGGAAATGATAGTTTTCTCAATAAATTGTGCTAAAATAATTGGATGATCATAGGGGAGGAGGATTTTGTTTTTCATGCATAAAAATCAGTTCCAGATGGATTGATCTAAATGTGAAAGATTACATAGGACAATATATTTATAACCTCACAACTGCCAAAAACTTCTTAAATAAGACATAAATTGCATCAAATAAAAACAAAAAGTTTATAAACTGTTTCATTAAAATATAACACTTCTGTTCATAGATTATTATTATGCAGGTAATAGTAACAAGAAAAACTACCAAATGAGAGTTTCAATATATATATATATATAACTAACAAAACACTCACAGACTGTATAAAGATGTGCAAAGCAATAAGAAAAGGACAATCTAATGGTTCAATATCTAGTAGTGTATGAATGAATGAATGAATAAATAAGTAAAAGAAATAGGAATTTCACAACAAAAGATATCAAAATAGCCAATAAAGGAATGAAAAGATGCTCAGTGCCACTTGCCATCAGGAAAATAAAAATTAAATAACAACAAGATATGATACACAACCAGTAAAATAGCTTAAATTAAGCAAAAGAAATCAATCTGGCTGTCGAGGATCTAGAAGAACTATAATTCTCCTGTGGTGCTCTTGTGGTTTAAATACATACAACATCAAACTGGAATTAATATAACCAATTTTCACTTTGCAAAACTTTATAGCAGGATGTGCTAATGCTATGTGTAAATCCTATAAGGCAGCAATTCCACTCCTAGATAAAATACACTATTGTAATGAATGTAAATATATGACAAAAGGCTTATACCAGAATTTTGTTATAGTACTCTTAATAACAAGAAAAACTTAAAAAACCCAAATATTCATAAATTACAGAATGAGTACACTTCAAAATTTTAAAAATGGAATGTTGCATGGCAAAAAAAAAGATCAAACTACTACAACATAAAAATAAAGGAACAAAGCTCATATACCTAAAACTGAGTTAAAGAAACTAATTATAAGTGAGTCTGTCTTGTATGATTCCATTTAGTCTACCTCAAAAAAAAAAAAAATAGACAAGGTAGAAGATAGAAGTTGATGGAAAATATCTCCCTTAGTGGAAGTTGATGTCCGGAAAGAATATGCAAGATCCCAGGAGTGCTGGTCATTCTCACTTTCTTGATCTGAGTGCTGGTTATACTGGCACATTCACATGTAGCAACGTATTGGTTGTCCATTACTGTAGTATACTTCAGCTAAAATTGCCACCTGAGAAACAGTGCAAATCATCATAGAGGCCAAATGCATAACTAATGTGCTATAAAATGTCTAGGGTCTTGATAAAGTCAACATTCACATGAAGAATGAATAATTTAAAAATACTTTAGAAAATGAATTGGATTATTATGAAAGTAATATTAAGAAAAACTATCAAATGAAAAGGATTTCAATATATATAGCTGTCAGGAAGCACACAGATTATATAAAGAGATTAGAATCCTAAACCCTGACAATTTGTAAAATGATTCCTATAATCAGTAAATGTTCAGAATTAATGAATTATCAATATCTTTGAGAAAGGAGGGTCAAACTATAACCATTAGTCAATTCAATTAAGCTCCCAGGTGGCCTGATGGAAGCAATTTTCACTATAATCACCCTGTCCTAGATTTTATTGCAAATTACTACAAAAATATGCTAAATGGCCCAACTAGAATGTTTCTCCTATTTATACTGGCAAAAACACATGTAATGAAATTTATTTGATGTAGAAAGTTTTATTAACTTTTTATAAAAATGTGACTTCTTTGATTTCTTTTATTAGTTTTGCTTAATTTTGAATGTTTTTTATTTTAAAGAGAGAAAAAGTTAAAACAATGATACAGAATTTCAAAACAAGATAATAGGAAATTAATGATTTATATATGGCATATCATCTACAAATTAGTCACTCAGGTTACAAGATATAGGTATGCAAAACTGATCAAACAATATAGGCACAAACTGTTCTTTTCAAAGAACTAATAGAAATTAGCAGTATAATTATTTTAGCTCTCTTAGGTATATGTATATATACATATTCTCTGTCCTCTTCCTTCTTTTCCCCTTTTTAATTCTAAATCTTAACTTCACTGGCATTGTAAAGAAAAGGCCCAAAACACCATGGTTTTACAAGATCATTATATTGCGAGATCTAAGAAAAATGAATCAATTTGTTTTCAACAAACTTTTGAAGCATCTACTTAACAAAACAAAGGAATGGTGCCCATCATGGCCTTGTGATTATATAAAATATTTACATTTCTATTTTTTGTATTGAATATACATCTAGATATAAATTGACACAAAGTGCTAATTTATTTTTCTTCTCCCTTTGTTTTCATGACCTGCTCATACCTTCCAAGTTGCAATTTCTCTATACAAGTTTTTCAAGGTCAATCACATAGATGTGATATCTCCTAGGGCACTATGGTTTTAATTCTGATAAAGCTATGTTTCACAGTGGTGTTTTACATCTATTCTCTATAGAAATATGGAGAATAATCATCTAGGCTTTACTGAGTAAAGATGAAACCTATAGGTATAACTCTACAACCTATTTTTTCTTATTAAGTTACTCTTATTAAATTTCATCACCTTTGACTACATATTACTAATATTAGGGGATAAAAGAATAGTTTAGAGCATGGTGTGTGAAAATAATAATACTAAATAATAGTAATACAGTTTTTAATCAAACTATGGCATATATATATATATATACATATATTAAACATCTGTACCATGTGCTAAAAATTCAAATGCCTGGACTCCTCCAGATCCACTGAATCATAACCTCTGAAGATGACCCATAGGAGCCTAAACCTCAACTTATAAAGTGGTTCCTACTGTTTCTAAATGTTCAGAATTACTGGATTATCAAAACTTGAGAAAGGAGTGTCAAACTATAGCCCTAGTCAGATTCAACTAAGCCCCCAGCTGGCCTCATAGAAGCCCTGCACGTTGCTTATTAAAGTGCCATTTTCATACCACTAGTATCACTGTCTCCTGAATATCAGCAAGGCTCTAGCTAAATAAGTAAATTAGAAATCTGGTGGCTGGGGATCAGGGAAAAAGAGCAGAGATCTGTTTAACAAGCTCTCTAGATGAGTTCAATACATGACAAAATCTGAAAAGTTCTACAGAAGCTTTTTCATCTACACTTACTACTGAGCTACCCTACCATTACATTCATGTTAGTCCCACTGGATATTTGAATTTCAAAATGAGGAGTACAGGCATAAATAGCAAACCAATTCAGAAGTGATTCATAGGATTAAGGGTTTCATAGTAGTGAGCACAGATATATGATCCCTAGCATTGTAAGAAGAGACAAGTATTGTCAAGTATTGACAAGTTAATAAAGTAGAAATTTTCTGAAAACAAGCCTGTATTTTATCATCAGAGTGCTAAGCTACTAGTCCCCATTACTTAATCCTGCATTGCTAAGAGGTAGAGAGAGACAGAATAACTTCTATGAACAGCGAACCTCAATACTCAGGAAAAGAATCCCTTGGCAACAACTCTAATGAACTTTAACCCCCAATCTATAAGGTTAATATTATCATGAAATGGATCAAGAGGTTCCTGAAGCTGAGTGTTTCTGCCAGCAGAAGCAGACAGAAATATGATTTTTTATAACAAAAAGAAATTTATATAATTCTTTAAAAATGATGCAACTAAAAATAAAATTTGCTATAATTACCAAAATACAAAATGTGTAAAAAAACTGTGGCCCACAATCATTCATTATACAGTGAACTCCTATTCACATTTTTATTTATAAAATAGGAATGATTGGCCACAGTAAATAAATTAAAGCAGTATAAAAAATATTAAAAATAAAGGCCCTTTTTTGGCTTCTTTCCATACTTCTCTGTGTGACAGAATGAAATAGTCATGGATACTTAACAATGCTTAACAAGGGGGACACATTTGGAGAGAGAAATTAATAGGCAGTTTTCTTATACAAACATCATAAAGTTTATTAAGAAGGCTAAAATATTATTAGAAAATTTACTTGTATGGGACCACTGCTGTACAGGTAGTCTATTGTTGACCAAAGTATTATGTAATGCATAACTGTAGGTCATTTCAGAAGACAATAACATAGACTTTGGGGTTGTACAAATGGAGTTATTACATATACTTTTAAGAGATTGTTAAAATATGTCACCAGTTCCCACATAAAAGTATAGCACTTACCTAGGGTAGAAGCAGGTAGATCTCTGACTTTATAAATATTGCAAATTAATAATGAAAAAGAAACAAGTACAGATGATATAAGTATCTATGTAACTTTATGTAAAGGAATTTTAAAAGTGAAATTATTGTTTCTGTGATTAAAAACAAAAACTGCTTTTCTTGAAATGCTGCAATCTGAAGCTACATGGCTTGATAAAGACTTTGGAGAAATCAAAATAGATTATATATGAATAACTCTGTGTCTCTTAGACTACTCAGAACAATTCTGTGGGATACTTGATTCAAACAATGGACCAGGAAATTCTATCTAATTGCCACTATCTGTTTCTATTCCAAATGACACTTTGAATACTCTCTAGAAGTGTTCTCAGCTGGCTTCCTTCCAGACTCAAAAACTAGTTTATATACTGCTCCAAATATTAACATTTATTTTTCTTTTGTTGCTGCAAAAATGCCTCTTATTAAATATGGGCTTGCTCCTCCAATAAATAAAAAAGTTAAAAAGTGAAGCCATGGATCAAATCATAAAGCATTTCGAATTTAAAAAGAATTACCTTAGAAATGGACAAATTATTTCAAATCTTCAAGAAACAGTTAACTCTTATGCTAAGTCATGCATAATTTCAGGTCAAAAAAAAAAGGTTGAAAAATCGTAAAAGAAGCATCATCTGTGTATTTGGTAAGCTCAGAAATAAATCAAAATAAAAGCCAATGATTAAACTTGTGAAGACTCTGTAAAATATTAGAAACCCAATTCATTAGATGCTATGATTTGAATATGATTTCATGGAAGTTACATGTTTAGAGCCCACACCCTAAAGTTACATTTGGAAGCAGGGCCTTTGAGGGAAGATTGAGTCTTGAGGGGAGATCCACATCAATAGACCACTGCCTTCTGTAGGCACAAAAGGAATCCCTGGCCCTTGCACCAATTGAGATGCAGCAAGATGTCATCTCTTAGTCCAAAATGAGCCCTCACCAAACACCGAATCTTCCTTGATTGTGGACTTTGCAACCTCCAAATTCATGAGGAAAAGACTTGGGGTGCAAACTACCTAGTGTGTAGTGTTTCTGTTAGCATCCCAAATAGAATAAGACATCTATGAACTGAAAGAATAAAATATTAAAACCAAATAGATTTTATTTAACAAAAGGATGTTTTAATATCATAATATATAATCATAATTTATGTTAATATCAATAAATAATCATCTCCACAAAGTTCAGAATCAGGATTGTTAGAGTGTTTTATCAGTATATGTTTAGTACCTATTAAAAAACAAGATTTTAATAAATGTTTCATAAATAAATGAATTAGCCAACTAATTGATTAGGAAAATAAGAGAAAAGCTGTGATTATCAATAAATGCTCACACTGTTTTTGAAAAATTTCAGTAAATACCCTTGTAAAGACATCTTGCTATACTATAACAATGCTGCCTCAAAAATATCAGTGGCAAACCATTTCTAATATGCTGAACAATAAATTATGGAACATATTCTTATTCATGGGGATAAGTCAACAATGGTCATTATTTAAAAATAATTTCTTAACTTAGCCAAAGTAGTGTAATATTGATGAATAGAAGAAAATGGTTATTTACCTAGTATTTGTTGAGAAAAATCTAAGAATTAGGTAAAACATTCCCAAAATCAACTGAAAAGGATTAGAAAGTAAATGGTTAATGATAAAAATCAAATAATGTTGGGTATTTGAATGTTCACTGCAAAATACTTTCAACTTTTCAAAACATTTGAAAATTTTTATAGTAAAATATATAAAGTTAGACTACACTTTAATTCAGAGAAATGGTCAGTTGAAAAGAAAAGTAGAAATTAAATAACTGTAATATAACTAACAGGTTGGAAAAATGAGATGACTATTGTTATGGTTTGTGTCTAGATGTGCCCCCCAAATCCCCACGTGGTCATAGGTGAAGCTTTTCAGAGGTGGCTGGATCTAGTGTGTGTGATTCTGGGATTGTGTTTGATGTTGGGATTAAGGGTGTGTAATTGCTAAAATAGTGTACTGATTGGTTTGACGTAGTGTGGAGAATGCTAAGCCTTTGTTTCCATTTTTACTTGATATATTTACTGAGATATGCAGAGCTGGCTTTATAAAAGCAGATGTTCCCTTAATTGTCCAAAAGAATGTGATTGAGTTCCTGCCAAAATGCCATCTCACTGCAGTATGTGAGTGAAAATTCCTCATTGCACCTCTGCACTGATGACTGGAATGGGGGCTCAAGCAAGAGCCTGTGAAATTCCACTGCTAAAACATTAGATGACATCTCAACTGAGGCCATGAGACTCAAAAAGAATCATATCTTCCTGGAAGTAAAAGTGCCAGACTTGTATACATCAAGTTATCTGCTGCATCACTAACTGGGGAGCCTCTGTGCCTGGTGCAAGAGTGCTCTGTTCATCCTTACACATCATGCCTACAAATGTTCTCTCCCATGCCCTCTACTGTGACCCCACCCACCTCCCTAATTGGTGCTAATAAAAGCCATGAGTGCTCTGTCTCTTGGCCCTTTGTTCCACTGAAAGCATTGAGTTATCCCTGATTTTTTTTTTACCCGGAGATTTTTCTCACTTTGTCTTTCTTTTCATCCATGTGCCATATTGCCAGGTGCAAAACTGATATGCCCATGGGACTTTCCATAGCATAGTTCTGGATGTGGATAATGGGAAGCCACCCCCCAGGTGTGGGTGGCATCACACGAAGGGCAGATAGCCTGGAAGGGATAAAAGAGAAAGCAGGATACTGGTTCTCACTTTGCTGCTCTAATGCCTTCTGCCCTCCATGCACTCTCTCTTCTCTGAGGTGTCCTTCTGACATGCCACCCTGCCTTGGAGCCAGACAATTATGGACTGAAACCTCTATAAACTGTGAGCTACAATAAACCTTTGCTCCTTTAATTTGGGGCGTCAGCCTCAGCACAAGAAAAGTAACTAAGACGACTATTTTTTTATCAGAAATAAAATAATTTCAAAATAACTATAAGAAATAATAATACAGATGGAAATTACAAATTCTGCTTGTAGCTAATGTAGACAAAGGAAATAAGTATATATTGCCAAGAAAATATAGCTGAAGACTGAGGACTCACCACAGTCCAGTATTAGGTATTCATGAAATCCCTCAAGACTAACTTTATTTCCTGAAAATTTAATAAACCTTAAAAAAAAGAATGAAGTAGATATGATATTCTATTAGCAACACACTAGCCTGGTATTTTGATAGCAAAAATAATGTGAATTATATTTAATTCTAAAAAATAAAATTACACGATAATTTGATAACAAGAATATAGTAATATATATATATATATATACATTGCTATAAATTGAGGCATAATATATCTTAATATATGTAAAACTCTCTTAAGATTGACTTATCCCTGTAGTATTTTATCAATTCAATTTTGTTTGACTTTCAGGTAAATTGCACTGATTGCTAAGAAGAATAGCAGGGTCAAAGGAAACTAGTGAATAGCACACTACTGAGAAAGCTAGTATGCCATTACATAGCTTTTAAATATAAAGATGTCTTCAAGTCGGGATCAAACATCTTCCTATAGTAATTATGTATACAGGTGCTCCTTGATTTATAACAGGATTACATCACAATAAGCACATTAAGTTAAAAACATTGTAATTCAAAACTGCATTTAATTCATCTAATTTACTGAACATCATAGCTCAGTGTTTCAGTTAATCTTCACTGTCAACTGGCTTAGATCGAGAGATTAGTAAAGCAGATTTCTGCGTGTGTTTGGTACATGTGGGGGGCAGTTTCCCGAGATCACTGGCATGTAGGACGGTGAACGTAGGTAAAAGATCCGCCCCGACTATAGGCAGCACAGTCTCATAGGCTTGCACCCCACATGGAACAAACGTAGTAAGTGAGCCAGCACTTGCAAGCTGGATTCTGCTTGAACGAGTGCCTCATTTACTGCTGCCACCTCCTGTGGACATCAGAGTCCATCTTTTTCTGCCCTTTGGTGTGGACTCATAGCAATGATTTTCCAGGAAGCTTCCAGGCCATCAGTTTTGAACTAGAGCTGGCTTCCAACTTCTTCTCCAGCTGTCCAGTGTACAGGTGGCTACTGTTGGACTATCCATCCTTTGATCCTATCAGCCAGACTAAAAAAATCACAGTATTATATGATTTTGGTTCGGTTCCCTTAGAGAACTCTAAAGATACACAATGCACTACCGTACAGCATACCAGTGGTATCCCTTGATCACTGTGTGGCTGACGGACCTGTAGCTCACTACCACCACCTAGCAACAATTGAGAGTATCGTTCTGTGTAGCACTAGCCTGGGGAACAAAATCAAAATTCAAAATGCAAAGTGCAGTTTCTACTGAACGTGTTTCACTTCCTCACCATAACAAAGTCAAAATCTTAAGTAGAAATGTCACGGACCATCTGTATTTTAGGTACTTACAGTGATGGGGACCTCAACAACTTAAATCAAAACACCTTCAAAGATGACTCTGCAAAGCAACAAATAGACTGCGTGGGGTATGAAAAGCTGAACAGGACAAAGAATGCTGCCATTTGAGAACTGATGATCAATGTCTAGCCTAGTAGAAGTAATTATCCCAGAATCCCCTGCAGTATAGTTATCAACAGAAAAATCTCCAGGGTACATGTTTGTATTTGTGATGAATAAATATGTTGTAATTAAACATGTTCATTAATGAATGAGGCAAGAAAATAAAGTGACAATGGGTAAATCACTTAACCTCTTACAGTCTACATTTTGTCTTAGCAATGCTTTGTTTCACAAGGTTTCCCTGAGCCTCATTCCTTCTTTACCCTGAAGAGCTTTCGGGAAAGTAGGCCCAAACATTCTGCCTCTGTCTCTCTTGCCCTCTTTTCTTTTAACCACAACATACTTTTCTCTCAGATCTCAGCAGAGATAACACATTTTTCTCAGGAAATCTTCTACCTTCCTCTGATTCTAAGGTCAATTCCTACCTCGTGTTGTAACATAGGGACCTGTCAGGTTGCTTTTACTACTGTCATATATTTGCATAGATTTGTGTATTTTTTCCTTAACAGAAATTTCATGCCTAAGTTTTGTCTTTTTTATGTTTTTTTCATTTTCAAAAGAACAAAATCAAATGAGAAAGAAAACAAAACGGGATCATTCAAAACAAAAGGTTGGACATAGCACATGATTAAAACCACAATACAAGGTGATCTACAATGGTTACTATGATGTCTCTTGTTATCTTCAATAGAATTGTCTATATCATCAGGCATAGTAATATTGAACATAGCAGTACAGAAAAATATTAATAAAAACAAAACATTGGAGACATCATAGGACTTCAAAAGTGGGTAATAGTCAAACCAGAATGTGTATCCTAGTAAATCTGATCGTCTTCAGAGTAGTTGCCTCTACTCACAGACTTGATACTATCAATCATAACAGATTTGAATAAAATCAGTCAATACAAAACAGAAATATAACAAACCAGATTCAAATAAGATCAGTCATAATAAGACAGTGTAAGTTATACAGGGCTTCAGATTAAGTTAATAGGAAATTAAGGATGATTACCATAGTATATCCTGCTATTTTTGGGATAGCTGTCTGTGCCCTCAATTCTAGTACAAGTAGACAAATGAACAGAATATAATCCATCTAAACACAGCAGTGAGAAAAATGTGGGTTTTAAATCCTGATATATGTCCTCTGTCTTCCTTTTTTTAGACAGTTCTTCCCCTTTCACTTTCACAGGGTGCACTGTATATTTTGGATCCCACTAACTCCTTTAGTTTTTAGATTAGGGAGGCAACCCGCTATTTACCTAAGTGGTTCTGAACCTTTTTACCCCTGAGCTTCATCTTAAATTGTAATCCTTTATCTACAAAAGCCTGAAGGTTTTCCTTCCTTATAGCTGAGTAGTTCTCCACTGCACAAAAGTCTCATGTCTTTCCAACCTATCTGTAGCCGCTGGATGAGGTACCCCTATTTCTCTCTGATTCCCTATCACACAGAGCATTATTTTCTCATCTTTGACTTTCAATCCATAAACACTCTTTCAGGTTGATTATATTTCCTATACAGAGCATCTCAATGGACACTATCTCCTGATCTACTCTGCCTCTATTTCTTTTTGTTACTGTATCAAGGCCATCTATGTTAGAGATTATAGCCAATCTTCTCTGCCTCATCTCTGCTATGCTATTTTACTGCCATTAGTTGTCTACTTTTCCCTTTCATTCCACTGTCTGCCCCATTCACTGAGGCCTCTCTGCCATTGTTCCTGAAACCCTGGTATTCTTTTCTCTCTCTCTCTTTAGAATGTCCTTCAGTATTTTTTGTAGGGTTGGATTGGTGGTCATGAACTCCCCCAGTTTCTCTTTGTCATGGAAGCATCTTGTTTCTCCATTAATTCTTAAAGACAGTTTTGCAGATACATCAATCTGGGTTGGAGATTATTTTCTTTCAGGGCTTAGAATACTTCAGGTTCTTCTTGATTTGATGGTTTGTGTTAAGAAGTCTGTCATGATTTTGATGGGTTCTTTATAGGTGATCTGTTTCTTTTCTCTGACAGCTTTTAATATTCTTTTCTTGTGTTGAATTTCTGGGATCTTGATTATTATATGTCTGGGTATAGATCTGTTTTGGTTGTATCTGGCTGGAGTTCTGTATGCCTCATACATCTGAATATCATTTCCTTTGCCTAGGCTTAAGAAGTTTTCCCTGATTATTTATGTGAATAGCCTTTATATTTCATTTGTGTTTACCCCTGCTTCTTCACTCACATTTTTTATTCTTAAGTTATAGATTCTCTTGTCATCTTCTAGCCTTTGTATTGTTACTTCCTGGTTCCTTATTATTTTTAAGAGATCTTTCTTTTCACAATCACACATTGTAAACCTGCCTTCAAGTTTTGAGAGAATATCTTTAGTTACTTTCAAGCAGTTTTGCCAGCTTTCAATGGAGTTTTTAATTTCCTGATAATCTCTTTGAATCTGTTTCATGTATTCTAGATTTTTTTATATTCTTTATTGAAGGTTTCCCTCCTTTTTCTGTGTTCCTCTATTATTCCATCTGTATCTTCTTAAGAGATGCTTATCATTTCTTTTATTAATCTTCTTATATCTTGTTTTACTTATATTAGTATTTCTGTTTTGAGTTCTTCTATAATGTCACGAAGATATTTCTTTATGTCAGCTGATGCTGCTTTCAATACTGCAGGTATGCTGCCCTTGATCTCTTCTGTGTTTACCTCTCCTGGACCTATATTGTTTGGGTTAGTGGCTGGAGACCTTTTTTTGTTTCTCTCTCTTCTCATGTTTCTGGCTTCTTCCAGACAAGTGTATAGTAGAGGTCCCAGGCCCTTTCTGTATTGGTTATGACTACTCTGACGCATGCTGGCTAGGGATTTCTGCCCTCTCCAGTTTGCTGTTGATAACTGCGGTACAAGCAGGGTGGTGCAGGCTGGCCCCTTGCCTCTGAGTCAGTCAACCAGTAGGGGCAACCAGTGACTGAGTCAGTCACCACATTAGTGTGTGTCACATGGACAGAAATGCTTTGGAACTGCTTCAGGGGCAACTTTGTCCCTGGCTACTGGGTCTCACACAGGGGTAGGACCCAAGCCAAACAGTTCCCACCAATCTTCTTTGTGCCAGTAGTGGTTAACTGAAGCTGCTACAGTTCCAGGTTCAGGCCTGTCCTGCCCGATTCTAAAATGTCGCTCAGTAGGTCACCCCTCCTGCAGGAGGACCAAATTTCAAGCACTCACCACAGGCCAGTACAGATCTCCACACTGGCTCTATTCTCCATTGCAACACACCCTCTCACTGAGGTCCTCAGGCTCACCAACCCCCGACTTCAGGATAACCATAAGTTGTCTTGACTTCAGGGCGCCTAGCACACCATGGGACCAGATCCAGTGAGAGCGCATTTGGCTCCAGCCTTCCATCAACATTTTTCTTTTCTTTTTTTTTTTTTTTCTTTTTCCTTAGTTTCTTCTTGGATCATGAGAATCCCTCTCTTTTCATCTGGTCTTCTCCATGGTGTTGAATTCTAGTGTCTGAGCTGTTTCTCTCAGCGAGGCTCTTTACCTTGCTACTTATCAATCTGCCATCTTCCCAATCTAAATTTTGTCTTTTATACTATTTTATGTTCAAGAATCAAGGTGTTACAAACCAATGAACTGTATTTTGTGCTTTGAAAATCACAGATGGTGACATCAGCACAAGCCTCCATGTGAATGGCACCCCTGAAGATGTGTATTCTACAACCTCCACCAGGTTCATTATAATTTTATGTAGAACACAGCTTGATATGTAAGTCTAAAATATGTTTGTGAAATGAGTGATATTAGTTCAAATAGTTCCCAAACTTCTTGATAATTTTAACCAGTGAGAAAACTAGTTCCTCAAATCAATATATTTTCCTCTTCTGTTAATTCTATAATATATAAAATTCAACAATGCTATACCCTTGAATTTAACACAGATGACAAAAACTGCCAAGGAAATTACATCAAGAAAATTTATACTGAAAGTAGGGGGAGGAGATGCAAAAATAATTAAGATGTACTATGTACATGTATCAACTCTCCATGATGAATATAATCATTATATACTGCAAACATGTACTACTACTTATCAAAATTTAATAAAAAATATTTAGCATACAATTTATAGACATACTCAGCTTTGATATCATATATATGAGACAAAATATAGTAATAGTGAATGATTTTTAAAGTACAAGTACAAATACATAAATACACTGCATATATAGTAAGATTATATAAATATTTTCAAAAATTCTGCAGAATTCATTTATAATTGTATATAATGTATATAAAATTATATATCACTCTTGACATACATTCTCTTTTAAGAAGTGTTTAGTGATACATTATTGTCACTATTTTTTCCAAAGATGAACACTTCAGTTTTGGCCAATGGGAATCTTTTACTTTACCTTTGACAACTCCACATCATTTCTTGATAAGTTATTTTCTGGATTACAAATCCAGACCCAGAATCTATAATTTCTAAGGCAGCACTCATTTTTTTCATTTAGAAACCCACCTTTGGGCATTAGGTTTCTCATTTCCACAGGGACTTATGATTTCTTGGCCCTTGGGCCCCCCTGGGCAGAACACATGCATATACACACATATAAGTATTTAAATGCATACATGTATTCATACTGATACATCCAAGGAGAGGGTTGTTTCTATTCTCAGTCCATTTCTATTTCCCCTTCCCCATAAGAATACTGTTTTCTCAGATCAATATACTGTTCTTACTTCTTTGATTAGTCTTATTATACACAAAATTCAGCAATGCTATGCACACACCAATTCCAACAAAAAACCTACCAAATTAATTTTTTTTTAATTAATCTTGCTTTGGGGACACAACTCAAAAATAATGTAAGTCAGAATACTTGGAGTATTATTTTCTTCTTTATGTCTATATTATGAATTTAAAACATATTTGGAAGATTTAACTTCATTTATCTACATCTTTTTAAAATTTATTTTTTCTTTTGGTATATGTAAAACATTAACAAGGTTCTAAAAGTCAATCTCCATTAAAATTACCTTTAGATATCTTATTCCTTTCAGCTCTATTTTCATTCACTGATTTTAAATAATTAATTGTATTCATTAGCAACTGTGAGACTAAGATTTATAGCAATATTTAAATTAAACATAAGATAAAATGATACAATGTAATTTGCAAATTAATGTGTATAGAATCTTCATATTCCTATGAAGTTAATATAAAGGAATATTTTCAGTATGAAATTTTATATTTTAAAGAATATATATGATACTTGAGTACTGTTTTTAGCATTTTTAAATCAAAATTTTAACATTATATATGTGTGTGTGTGCATGTGTGTGTATGTGTGTGTACAGACACATGAGTGCATACATGCTACTCAAACTCTCTACCACTGAGCTATATATCTGTCAGTAAAACATTTTTTAAATTGTGTTATGTAAGGATCTCATATCAACAATGGAAATCAACCAGAAAAAAATAACATGTACAGTCATGTTATTAATAGTCTTTTTTGCTAACCCTCCTTTGAAAAGTAGGGGCTATTATAGCTGAAAAAAAGTAACTTCATCAAAATTCTTTTTCTCAGAAGAAAAATGAATAGCACAACAGCCAATGAACTTTAAACATGAAGTCAAAAGTCTGTAACTATAATTTTCATTCTGTCTCAAAGTAATTGTTGGGTCTTAGGTAAGAAATTTTACTCCTCCAAATCTTTTATTTAAAAGGAGAGTATTAAAGGGAGAAAAAAATGGAGTTAATCTCTTCAAGTTCTAAAAATTTGTAATTTTATAATACTAAAAGTGATAATCAATAATGCTTACTTTTCAGTAATTCTCAAACTTTATTATAATTATCAGACATACTATTTAGTTCTGGGTTGAGGAATAGAAATGTTGATTTTTTAGGTTGATCAATGGGCCACATTTGGTGAAACCTTGACCTCTATTGTTCTGCATAAGACAGGGCCTGAAGTGAACAGGCCATAGTAATAGAGAAAGACCCTGATTGCCTATGTGATGCACTTCCAAAAATCCTGAGTGGGTTTCTTTGTCTAAATGAAGTATTTCTCACATCAAATTTGATGAACTATTTTTTTTGGTATAAAGTCAGTCATTAGGAGAAAATTCCAATCCACTGTAAAATTGCTTTCAAGTCACTTATATCTTAATATAAATAAATATGTCAAGTTACACAATTTAATATGTAGGAGCAATAGTACTGGGCTAATCCCAGGTTCCAGATGTCCTGTTCTGTCAGATAAACTTTGTTTGTGTTAACAATGAGCATAACGTCAGGTTCAGCACTAGAGCCAAACCTCTTTGCTCTGTGCTTTATGTTCATTCTATGCTCCTACAAAACCTTTCATTTTCTTTCAACCATTCTCTTTAAGATGAAGGTGTGGCACCCTGGATATTGTTCCCTAAAGATGTCTAAATCCTAATCTTCATATTATATGAGTAGGTCACCCTACATGAAAAAAGAACTTTGTAGATGTGATTAAATTAAAGACCTTGAAATGAGGAGATTGTACAAGTTGGTACAATGTAATCATAAGGGTCTTTAAAAGAGAGACACAGGATGAAGAGACAGAGAAGTCCTTATGATGACAGAAACACAGTAGAAAAAAAAGGTGATGATTCAAAGAAGGAAGATAGACTCTAGAGGCTGGGAAGAAAAAGGAACAGATTCTCCCCTAGGCCCCCTAAAAGAGGGGTAAACCAACAGACACTTTGATTTTAGCCATGTAACTCATCAGAGACTGCTGTTCTCCAGAACTATAACAAACTAATGTTTCTGTCACTATGGCTGTGGTAATTTGCTATAGCAATACTGTGAAAAGAAACAAAGAGGTTGAAGGAAACTAAAGGGACTGGAGACAATTAGCAGGAAACTAAGAGGGAGGTCACTTAAGCAGAAGTAAACAAAGTACTTAATAATAACTGCCACTCTTGTGGAAAGTCTGGCTGGAGCTAGTGGTCAGTCTCAGCATATGATAGAACAGAAGTTCTAGTCAGAGTTTGTACTCCAACTGTTTAAAGTGAGTGGGAACTTTATCTTCTGTGTCTTCTCTCTGAAGAAAATAAGAAAGAAAGCAAATAAGAATTCGTGTTGAATTATTTGCTACCTTCAACAGTGACAGAATGGTGAAGACAATAAAGATGAGTATTCGGCAAGATGAACAATCATAGCATGTCTTGGTAACTTTTCCTCGTTGCTGAGGCAAAATACCTGACACCCAAAGTGAAGGAAGGAAAGGTTTATTTAGCTTACAGTTTGTGGAGGTTTCAGTCCACAGTCTGTTGACTCCAAGGCAGGGAAGCATGATTGAGGCTATTCTAGGTGGCTGTAGCAGATAGCAAAACCAAGAAGAGCAAAAGGAAAAAGGCCAAGAGAAGAGCAAGCCTCTTTCCTCTCCTTATATTGAACGCAATATAACCCAGGGTGCAGCACTCACTCCACCCGTACCACCACTAGACAACAAACAAATCACCAACTCTAGATTCAGCTGCTCCTCAAAGCCCTCCATGACTGCATGAGGCTTTGGAGGGGACATCCAGACACAAACCATAACATAGTAGATAAAACCTATTATGATCTTCAGATTTTTCCAGATTCACAAACCTGGAGGAACCTTTAAGGGCTAGTAACCAATTAAATCACACAGATGGAAATGAACAGCAGTAAGCTAGCAAAGCTACACCTGTATTTGCAGCTATTCTTTATTATGCACATTACCTCTTGCAGTTTACTTCCTGTCAGAGCAGTTACAGTGTTATTTCTCATATAAGTGTAAACCTTTCTACGAATTATGCATGTGAGAAATCAAGGTTGAACGCTCTTGATGAAAATCTAATGCCAAATGAACTAAGGTGGAGGCAGTGATGCTAGTGCTGAGGAGTGGTTGAAAATACAGATTCACATCAGCAGAGTTTGACTATACAGAGACCATAATAAATCAATTACTTGCAGATTTTTATCAAAAAACCTCTCAGTGAGTGGCAAATAACAATTCAATTGCCTCTGATGGCAGGATTTATAAGTGGCAAGTGACTTGATGTACTTTATTTGTATCTGTATCCACTGGTGGCCTTTTAGTTAGGATCTAACACTTATTTTAGTCCAAAGCACAGCCCAACCATTACTTTATTTACTACTCCACCCACAACTCTTTCCCATACCATGCATTTTTCTCATTTTCGTAAACTAGCTCATCCTAGCCAAAAATGAGTAACAAATTCAGTCACTGGAAAACTTCTTTGAAAAAGAGAAAAAAACACAATGAAGCAAAAGTAAAAGAATCTCAGACTGTCAACAAAAAGAAAGATGCATTTAAAAGAAAATATCAAAGGTCCTACTTAAACTACAGGTTCATTGCAAGAAATGATCTGCATTCTCTAAGCCCACTTTGTGTAATATGTGATGACTGGCTATCCAAAACTACTTCAAAAGATAAAACTTTAAAGCTACTTTAAAAGATAAAAGCAAGAGCACAAAGAACAGAAGCAATTATTTAGGGTCACCATGCCATCAAATGTTTTTACACCAAAAGCATCAGTCTCAGTGGTCTAACCACATTGTAAAGCTGAGGAGTCCTTTACTATTTAAGACTTTATCTTGCCTGCTAAAAGGACATTTATTGTGGAATTTTAGGAGAGGCTACATTTCAAAAAGTAACAGATGCTCCTTTTTCAGCTAATACCATACCAAACAGATTGATGAAATAACAGAGGACATTGAAGATTTTTAGAGAGGATTAATGAGGTAATGAGTGGTATACAATGAAGGTGGACAAGCCTACCAATGAAGGCAACAATGCTTGCCTTTGTGCAATATATCTTTGATGAAGATTTGCATGATGATATGTTATATGCACTTTTATTGCCAACCAACACAATAGCTGTAGAACTATTAAAGTATTTGAATGATTACATAGCATTACATAGCTGAACTGGTCATTTTGTGTCAGTATATGCATTGATGAAACAGCTGCCATGACTGGACAGTTTTCTGGATTCACTAGTCGAGTCAAAGAAGTCATTTCTGAATGCAAATCTACACAGTGCCATCCATAGAGGCATGTTGGCTATCTGAAAAAAAAAGATATCCAAACTAAACAATGTTTTGCAGAGTATGATTAAAATTATTAATCATATTAAAGTACATGCCCTTAACTCACATTTGTTCATGTAGCTCTGTGAGGAGGTTGATGTTGGGCACATATTTGTTGTCTTATACTCAGAAATGAGATAGCTTTCTAAAGGTAGATTGCTGGCTAGAGTTTTTGAGTTATAAGAGTTATTCCATAGATATCTTTATTTAAAAAGTCACCACTGTGGCACATTTTAATTTGCCCACTTATGTGACATATTCAGTCTGCTCAAGGAACTCAATCTGTTACTTCAGAGAACAATAATTGTGTTCAAGTCAGGAGATATAGTGGTTACATACAAAGACAAACTGGAATAATGGGACTTAGAAGTGAGTTCTGGGATTATTGACATATTTCAAACATTAGCAGAGTTTTAAAAAAAAACAGATAAAGTCTACTTTATCCTAAGGGGTTTGAACATTGTTTGTGAAAAGCAGAACACCTCTGAACTGGGAGGGAATGGACCTGTAACCATTTGTGAATAAACCAAGTGAATAGATTTTGTCCACTCTAGAATAAAGAACCAACTGCTTGAGACTGAAAATGACAGTGGCTTTAAAAGCATGTTTGGAAAAACTTCAAATTTTCATATATTCTATATTAGTCAAGGAAGAATATTCTGAGATTGCCACAAAAGAAGTGTTCATTTCCATTTCCACTGAAAAGCATGCTTTCATTTCCAATGTGGAATCTTTGTAATGCAGGGTTATCTGAAGTGACAGCAACCAAAATGAGATTATGGAGTATACTGGACATAAGTAACAGACTTTGAGTGCTAAAGTTTCTTATCACTCCAGATGGAACTGTCTAATTGCAGAACTAGCTCTGATTCTGCATTATGGTGAACTGTATAATTATTTTATTATATATCATAAAGTAATAATAGAAATAAAGTGCACAATAAATACAGTGTGCTTAAACCATCCTGAAACATACCCACACACCCAACCTGATCCTGTTTCATGGAAAAATTACTTCCATGAAACTGATCCCCTCTGTCAGAAAGATTTGGTACTGCTGCTGTAAACCTTAGGTATCAATAAATATCAAATATATTCCGATAATACTAGAAATCACCAACTATACAACACAGAGTCACTTTTGCAACATAGCTAGAGTATTTGTAAAAATATTGTGATGTTCTTTGCTTTAATTTTCCTTTGAAATTCTGGAACTTGCTTGTAGGTCAGTTTGTAATTTTAACAGACTGAAATTGACTGGGACTTATGGGATCACCTCTGCAACCATAGCTGCTTCCCATCAAGTGAAAATGAAATTTGGACTTATATCTAATTTGTAATATCACCTAGAGGAAAAGAATCTTTCTTTAAACCGTGTTGCAAAAATAATGTCTATCAAAGGTAGCTGTTAATTTAGGCCTACAATTTGTCTACTATTCTACACAACAGCAGAGATATGAAAAGAAAATGATACTTCCATAGAATGATGCATAGGCCATTATTACATAATGCAAGACAAGAAGTCCTTATTTCTATTTTATTGTGTAATAGATCATATACTTTCAGACTGTGTTACCAAAGTAGCCACGGATCTAGGGCACATGGTCAAAGCTGGTGCATGATTCTCTCTTTATCTTTGAACCTCCAAACTGTAATTTCATGAAGGAATAAGGTGTTTGATAATATGTGTGAAGTATTTTAAATGCCTGATTTATTCATTCCAATAACCCTTAGACAAAGATAGTTATCTTGGGTGATAGGAAAGTTTCATCATCAATTTCATGAAACCTTGGGAGTTTCAGAATGACAGTTTGAACTCAAAACTGTTTTACTGTTTTACTGTTTAGGATGGCTGTTTTCCATTAAGATAAGCTGCTCTTACTCAGTGATCTCAGGTGGTGGACTGTAGATCACAGAGGACCACTGAGTTATGGCAAAGGGTCTTTGAGTCTGTATGTGCACACACAATAGGCCAGATATAGGAGAAAGCCACATAGTGTATATGTATATATATATACATATGCATATATGTGGGTATCATGCTGGAAAAAAAGACAGATTAATTATATAAACATGTTTAAATGTTCTGGACAACAACCATTCTCAGCAGAGTATGCAAAGAACATACATAGAACCAAATTTGAAAATCAGGTGGGAATACTGGGAATACAAAATTTATCTACAGATAGGTTGAATATGTGGGAAAGGATGACAAGCCTAGATGTTTTTTAAAAAGCATTTAATGCAAACATGGTGGTGTGTACCTATAATTCTAGCATTCTGGCAGATGAGACATAATTCAGTGCAAATGCCTGGGATTCAATTTCCAGTGCCACAAAAAAAAAGAAAAAGAAAACAAGAGAGAAAGGAAGAAAAGAATTAGGTAGATCAGGCCATACAAAAGCCTTGCTGTAATAAGCAGAGAAACTAGATATATTGTAGGTAAGAAATTAAGACCAAAAGAGTGGTGGTAAAGAATATAATCTCTGCAACAACAGAACTGAATCTTCTTTCTGCCATTTGCTCTATGACACTAAGCACTAGATCTTTTGAAATAGAACCTTGCGTAATAGAATTATTCTTACATTGTGCTGTTAAACATTCCTCAGGATCCAGTACCCTGAGATCAAAATCTGTGCCACTGTTTAAATTCAAGTCACTTTTCATCCTTGACACTCACCTAGGAATGTTTGAGCATTAAATGAAGTAATATACATAAAGCAATTAGCACAGTGCCTTGTAAATCTTCCTCTAAGCTTGCTGTATATGGTCTTAATGAGATAAGGGACAGCCCTAGAAACTTAAAACTGGTTAGCAAAATGACAGTTGTTACTATTGAGCAGGTATCTGGCTTAGTTCTACTCCGTCCTTCTCCCTTAGATTCAGGGATCCCTTGTGACCAAACTCACCTGGACACAAGAGATGTAAATGCAAGATACATCTTAGTGCTTAGAGAAAAGAAGCTGCTACAAATTCTTTATTTTCTATTCTGTAAAGAGTAAGTTGGAGGCAGCTTCAAGCAGATCATGTGTAAAATAAGACAGAAAATTTAAAGCAACAACAAAAAACACACAGCCATAATCAGAAATGGCTGATAAGAGAAAATTAAGAATACATATGAAAAGTCATATTTTTGAAACAGGTTAAAATTTAATAAATGAATTCAGAGTACCTCACATTGCATGGTCTTCCAGAAGCTCTGAGGTCCCTAAGTCTCCAAGGAAATAGACTGCATTAGAACTTAGCTTCACAGAGCAAAGCAGCAGGGTATGGATGAAAGCTTAGAACTCTTTCAATCTCATAATTGTCAAAATAGATTTTTATAAATAGTTTTTATGCTTAAAATCTTTCTTCAAAATTCATTTATAGAGCAGTTATTTCTCAAAAAAAAGTCAAATTGGAAGATGTTCCTGTATTTAACCTTTCAAGAATCAAATTACTTGTTCCCTTCCTTTTCTTATTGTTCGCAAAGTGTGAAAATATTCTTTTCCTCCATTCTAAACCCATTTCTGTACATTTGGTCTCACAGAACAGCACAGGCTGGCAGATTCAGGTTTTTAAAATGCAAAGAATTCTTTCTTCCCTCACAGACCACCATAGAGTAGGTGTTTTTTTTAAAAAAAAGATTCTGTAACAGCATAAGATGAGATGGCCAGGTTAGCTCTATCTGAATCATTTTTAGAATTAGAATTAAAATGACTTGAGTGTAGTTCTACAGATAATCTTATAAACTAAAGGCTTGAAGCATGGGGATCTGGGCTTGTGGAGGCAGGACACATACAGTGTTACAAAAGAGCCAGAGACACAAAATACATATCCACCACTGTGTGAACAGAAAAGGAATCACATCGGGAAACTCTTTTGGGAGAAAAGAAGCAAAAGGACCTACTAAAAAGTCACACAGAACAAAAGAAACAAACAAAATCCAAAAAATCACAAATATTTACCTTTGACCAGAAAGGAAGATTTAGCTTGAGCAGGCAGCATAGTTAGCTAAAGCGAGAACATGTTTTATTCAAGTCTCTCACACAACACAAATGAGGTGAGATAAAAATGGATGGTGAATGTTTAAATTTTTTAAATTTTTAGAGTAAAAGACTCATTGTCACTAATCCATGTCAGAATATTCTTCCAGCTTTGAACACACTTGGTCCACCATTCTTGTCTGTTTCTGAAGCAGTTACGAAAGTTGCTTTTCATGAATGTCTTTATGGAACATGATTAAAAAATCCAGTGGCTGCTGTCAAGTGCCATCTCATGGAAAGGCAAACTTGTGGTAACACTAGAGTGTGCCCTTATTCTCTGGATCTGGCAACCTGTGATCTACAGCTCTTCTACAAAGATGAAATGATTATGAAAAGTAAATGTTTCAAGCCAATTCTGAATAACAAGGTGACCACGACAGCACAACTAAAGATACTCATGAAACAGAACTTCCAGAACTGCTTCAGAAAGTGGCATGAAAAATGGGATATGTGCCTTTGAAGGGAGTGGGAATGTTTTGAGGAGGATTAATGGCACTGTGTCTTTTACTATAATATTTTTAATTTAAATATATACCGCATTTTTAATCATACCACATAGATACAGATTACTTATCTCAAGGAACTTCAGTTTTTCATATCTAAAATAAAGCAAAATTATCTGTAAAACAAAAATGTCTTAGATTGTAAGAGATAAAAATCCTATTTAAATTAATTTAAGGGAAAAATAATTTATCAGCATATGAAACAGTTCAAATATTTCTGGTCCCAGGAGTCCAAGCCACTCAGAAATTCTTCTGTCTTTCATCTGTACTCACCTCAGCAGGTTAGCCTCATTTTCTCTCACTCTAGGTAACTTGGATATTCTAAGCACCTTCAAATTGTTACCCATCTAGTAACAGGCCTCCTAAGCAAGATGACATTTTCTCAACATTAATTTCAGCAGGGAAGAGTCACCAATGGCTCCCACTGGGCCCACTAGAATCATATGCAATTTCCTAACCAGTCACTCATCAATAGGAAGAAGTGAATGGTTGCTATGACAACACCAGGAGACAAGGAGCAAGGAACAGCAGGAGAGGGTATCAGCCCTCCTGAAGTCATGTGCAAAGGACGGAGGTCCCCCGAAGAGCACATGGAAGACAGTTACTGATACTATAATGGGAACAAAAGAAATTTTTAGCAGAGAAAATTGCAGGTAACACATGTCTATATAATATCTTACTCAGGATAGTAATATAAGGATTAAGGTAATAAAGGAAAAATACTTTCCGAGCCATAAACTCTAGTCAAATATCCCTGTTCAACTCACATATCATATGTCTACATTAAAAAATCATAAAGACATACTAAGTACAGTGTAAAGAGAACGTTTATTATAAGTTTTTAAAATTTTCACAGTGCCAGACTGTAGTGACAGGCTTCTGACTCCAAGCTGTCTTGAGATATGGAGTCTGAAATGTCCCAATACATGTTCAGGTTTGACTAGAGAAAGAATTGCTTCAGAGAAAGGGCTGAAAACAGTCAAGGTACATCTGAGAGTTTCACTATCAAAAACTTTAATAAAGAAGGCACAAATATGCAGTAATGATTATGAAAATAGTCTTTCCAATAGAACTCATAAATCTGTGAAGATTTTTATCCAGACTTCAAATTTGAAGTAATTATTTATGTCTGTTCTTTGCAAAGAAAGATTACTTCTATTCCTAGGTTATAAATCTTCTGATGTATTTTTTCCTGAATATTTTAGCTCATTTTTGTCATATCTGAGTGTGCTATAGAAAATATCTTAAGAGAATCAACATGTATTTCCTTTCTTTACACTTAAGGCTTCTTGAGCACTGTGAAATCTGGAGGTTTTTCTGAATTCTAACTCATTAGTTTATATAGCATTGCAGTCATGCACCACATAGCAGAATTTTGATCATCAATGAACTATATATAACACAGTGGCCCCATATTACATTGACTAATAACATCATAGCCATTGTAAGTATATTCTGTAACATTTGGACAAGAAAAAAAATTGCTTAATGATGCACTTTTAAGAATGTTCTTCCTTAAGCAACATGGTAGAAAGTAAGAAATATCAATTATTAAACTTTAGGTCATTAAATATGTATGAAATTGTCTTTCCTCTAAATATATGAAGAAATAGTTGGAGTGACAACACAGGATCATTCACACTCTGAATTGCAGCTTTCTCAGTTAATTAAGGACTTTTCATTGATTTAAACCCTTCCAAGTTTTCTTGAGACCATAAGCATGAGAATAAATATTCACTGAACATACAGCTTTTTGTCACTGTGACAAAATACCTAAAGAAACACAACCTAAGATGAAAGATTTGTTTTGACTCACAGTTTCAGAGGTTTGGGTCCATGCTCAGTTGGCTCCATTATTTTTAGGATTGTCTCCAGGTAGAAACATGGGGTTGGACTGGTGTGGTGGAAGAAAGCTGCTCACTTCATGGTAGAAAGAAAGCATAAATGGAGTGAGCGAACCCAAGAGGAAGATGCAAGGGCAAGGTATGTCCAAAGTCATGTCCCAGCAATCTGCTTCATCTTTAATCTACTTAGACAGTAGGCCACCTTGCCTAAATTTCCATCATCTAATAATTCCATCTAAGTATGAATCCATTACTGATGAAGTTAGATTTAATCACCCTTCAAAATTTCATCAGATGGAAACTAAGACCCCAGCACATATATTTTGGGGCACATTCCAGGTCTATAACACCCATAAAGGAAATACTATGAAACATTCATTAAAACAATAAAGCTATTGAGAAATCTTTCAAATAAAATAACATTTGGAGACCTCTGATTTGCATCTAAAGTATGGAGTGGTCTGAAGATTCTAGAAGGTTTTGCAATCTTAAAGTCTTCTACTGTATTACTTAGGTCCATAGTTTAAATCATATTATGTTCTAATAAACACAAGCTACAGATTAAAATAAAAAGTAGAAATATTATTGCTTCAACTCTCTCCCTGAGGCAATTTTCAACTTCAGTTAAGGAAGGAGAAATGCAAGGAGAGAATAGAAATTTCTCTAAGTCAAGCAGGCAGAGGTTTAAATTTAACAGAATGCCAGCATCTGGAGTTGGCTATTTGTAATTTTCAAGGAAAGAGTTCTATTAATATACATAAGAGTTGGCCTCAGTTTTTACATAATGATTAAACTGAGAATGTATAGGATAGGATTCCACAAGGACTACCAAAGAACAACTATGTATTTTAAAGTCTTAGGATTCTATAAGCTGGCTTCAAAAAATACACCCCCCTACAAAATTGATATTGACCACATAACCACATAACCTTTATTATAGCATTCAATAATTTTTTATTATACATTATTGTTAATCTGTTGTGGTGCCTAAATTAATTAAACCTTATCATAGGTATAATCATGTAGGAGAAACACATCAAACCTAGGGTTTGTCACAATCTGTGGTTTCAGGCATCCACTGGGAATCTTAGAATACTTCCCCGTGTATCAGGTGAAGCTACTATATTTACAAAGCCTAGCATGAAAAAAAATTAGACAAGATGAAGAGCAGTAGAAAATTGTCAGTGATAACAGAAATTTCAGTAATAGTTCTTGTTTTCATTTGTTCCTTCTTTCTCTCCTTCCTGTCTTCAAATTTCCCAAAGCTTGAGTAACTTTTCTCTGTCCTTCAGCCTTGTACAGAATCATTTTTTCTGTTTTTCTATTTTTCCTCTTATCCTTTTAAAATTTTCTTCATTGAGGGTAAAATAACTTTACTAAGAGAATACTTATTATACTGTTTTAATTTGTTTTAGATTTTGTTATGTAACCATAAATGTTGTACCTGTGGTTAAAGGTAGCAAATTAACAGTTACCACAGCTTGTCATTTGCTAGTTTGTCATTAATGCTATTGTCATTACTGATTGCACTATTTTAGGAAATGTGACATAATAATCAGTTGTTCTTCCTTGTATGCCAATACCAAGAACATAGGAGATTATAAACAACACCATAGTCCAGCACCAAAGAACAAGATGCTAGCCCAATTAGGTAGCAGCTTCTCATCTCTAATAAATTAGAGGCAGGATCTTGGGGCAGACTCAAAAACAAAAAGCCACTGATACCTAGAAGACAGCTCTGAAAAGTAGTCATTTCCTAAGTAAATCTCATTGCTAGTAATAAAGCTACCTACAAAAAGCAGTTTACAAGTACCAATACAGAAAAAAATTTTAATAGAAAATGAGAAGTGTTATGGTTTGAGTCCAGATGTCCCCCTAAAGCCTCATGCAGTTATAGGGGCAGGCTTCTAGAATTTGTGAATCTAGAGTTTGTGCTTGGTTCATTGTATAATGCTGGAATTGGTGATGAGTGCTGTACCTGCCCTGAGGCAGGTAAATCACATACAATATAAGGGAAGGAAAGAGGCTTGCTCTTCCCTTTTTGCCCCTTTTGCTCTTGTCACTTTTAGTATCTGTTGTTACCATGCTACCCTGGCTTGGAGCCAGCTGAATGTGAACTGAAACCTCCACAAACTGTAAGCTAAATAAACCTTTTCTTCCTTAATTTTGAGTGTCAGGTATTTTGTCACAGCAACAAAAAAAGTAACCAACAGGAGAAGACATAGAAACAAGATGAAAGCCCAGACTCCAGGTCACCCAATGCACATCCAGAAAGGATTGAGGAGGAAATCAAAAGCCACATAGTTGAACTTTCTGAAATGGTAGCAACAGAAGTAACAAAGCAGTTGAACGAGGCTCTAAGAAAAACCAAACATAAATAATTTCTTGATAAAGAACATCTAAAGAAATTTATGACCACCAAACCAGTGTTCCAAAATTTTCTGAAGGATATTCCAGAAAAAGATAATGAAGGCTACAATTCCATGACCCCCAATAGAAAGAATCCCCCAGAAAAGAAAAGCAATTAAACAGGGAAAAAAGAAAAGGAACCAACACAGGAAAATAAAACAAAAATGAGTTACTACATGTTAGTTATAACCATCAATGTGAATGGTCTCAATTAACAGTCAAAAGAAACAGATCGGCAGAATGGATCAAGAAAAAAGACCCAACAATATGCTACATATGTGAAACACACTTAACTCAAAAGAAATTTATTAACTGAAATTCAAAGGATAAAAAACAATATTCCATGTGAGAGGAACACAGGAAAAAGCAGGAGTAGCTAATATGTTATCAAACAAATTGAATTTCAAGCCAAGACTAATCAGAACAGATAAGGTCACTACATGCTTCTTAAAGGAACAATTCAAGAAGAGGTAGCAATTATATATATCAATCAAATACAAGCACATCAAACTATGTAAAACAAATATTAAGACATGAAAAATCAGCTAAGCACTTATACAATTTTACTGGGTAAACATAATACCCCACAGTCAGAAACAGAACTACACACACACACAAAAAAAAAACAATGAAGAAATACCAGAGCTGAAACAAACCCTTGAACAAAAGGACTTAACAGATATCTAAAGTATTCCAACCTGCAATAACAGAATGTACATTCTTCTCAGGTGTACATGGGGCTTTCTCCAAAATAGACTGCATACTAACTCATACAACATGCTTCACTAAATGTAAAGGAACAGAAATCACCCATATACATAATCAGATCTCAAAGCAATGCAATTGGAAATCAAGGGGAAAAGAAACCATTAAAACTGCAAAATTAAGTAACACCCTACTGAACAATGAGTCACAGATGAAATTAAAGAATAAATTATACAATTTATGCAATTAAACAATAATGCCAATAGACATTCCAGAACTTATGGGACATGATGAAAACATTTCTACAAGGGAAATTAAAAGCTGTTAATTACCACATTAGAAAAAACAGAGTGAGCTCAAATAAACAACCTAATGTTGAGCTTTAAGCTTCTAGAAAAAGAAAAGTTAAACTATCATCAGGTAAAAGGGAGACAATTATAAAGATCAGAGCAAAAAATTCATGCAATTGAGACTAGGAAAACCATGCAAAGAATCAATGAATCAAAGAGTTGGTTCTCGGAAACATTAATTAAAATTGACAAACCCTTATCCAACTTTATGAGAAAAAGGAAGGTAAAGACTCAATTTCATGCAATTAGGAAGGAAAAGGATGAAATCACAATGGATCTTGCAGACTCCAGATCATCAATACCTATTTAGAGAACATATACTCTATGAACATAGAAAATATAGAAGAAATGGACAGATTCTCAGATATAGATGAATTACCAAAGCTTTATCAAGCTGTATCAAGAAGACATAAAATTCTAAATAACTCAATATCAGTTAATAAAATTGAAGAAGTAATTTTAAAACTATCAACAAAAAAATCCAGACCCTGAGAGACTCACTGCTGACTTCCAGAAGAAACTTAAAGAAGATCTAATGCTACTACTCATTCAATTCTTTAATAAAATTGAAAGTGAAGCAATACTCTTAAATTCACTCATAGAAGCAAGTATTATTCTTATAGAAAACAAGAATAAGATTCAACCAAAAAAGAATCTTCCAGGCCAATTTCCTTTATGAACATAGGTACAAAACTATTCACTAAGATTCTGGCAAATAGAATGTAGCGAATCATTAAGAAGATTATACACCATGATCAAGAACTATGATAAAAACTCTACAAAAAACTGGAATAGAAGTTCTTTATCTCAATCAGTTAAAAACTATCTTTGACAAACCAACAACTAACATCATACTAAATGGTCAAAAACTCATGCTTTCACTTTAAAATCAGGAACAGACATTGGTGCCCACTATCAACACTCCTATTTAATATACTTCTGAAAATGTTAGCCAGAGCAATTAGATAAGAAAAAGTAATAAAAGGAATGGGGCTAAAAAAGTGAAGTGAAATCATTTGCTGATGACATGATACTCTACAAAGAAGACCCCCAAGAACTCTACCAAAATTCCTGTAGATTTAATAAGCAAATTCAGAATGTGAAGTCAATACTCAAAAGTCAATAGCATTCTGGTACATAAATAACAAACTCATTGAGGAAGAAATTAGAGAAACAACACCTTTCACAATAAGAAAAATGAAATACTTAGGAATAAATCCAAAAAAAGAAGTAAAATATCTTTACATTGGAAACTACAGTACTCCAAGAAAGGAAATTGAAGAGGATGTCAGAAAATAGAAATATGTCACTTGTTCTTGGGTAGAAAGAACCAATACAGAGAAAATGGCCATATTTCCAAAACTGTCCTGCAGATTTAATGCAATATTGATCAAAATATGCAAATAGCATACATCATAGAACTAGATAAACAATCCTAAAATTCACAAGAGCCCTAGAATAGCAAAAACAATTCTCGGTAATGAAGGCAATGCATAGGGCATCACAATCCCCAACATGAAATTGTAGTACAAAGCTAATGTGATAAAAGCAGCATGATAAGCCACATAATGGTAGAAAATATTCACTAAATACAGATTTGCAAAAACACATATCTGATAAAGGAACTGCATCCAAAGAACTCTTAAAACTCAATGATAAGAAAACAAGCAATGTAATTTTAAAATAGGAAAATCTGAACAGAAACTTTATCTGAAAAACAACTAATGGCAAATAAGCACATAAATATAGTACTATGTTATTAGGGTAATACCTGTTAAAGCAATGGTGAAATACTACTATACACCACTGAAAATGGCTAAAATAAAACACTGTTAGGGCCAACTGCTGACAAGCATGCAGATACAGGGGAACTTGCACCTATTGCTGGTTTAAAGTTAGAACAGTTCATATACATTGTAAGACAATGTGGCTGTTTTCTCAAAGCCAAGTATGGTCTTATCATACAACCCAGCTGTCACAATTCTAAATGTTTGCCAACCTGATTTGCAACTATATGCTTGCATAGAAAAAGTCTTTTACGTGAATATTTATGGAAGATTTATTTATATTCACCCCAAACAAGGAAATCAGCCAAGATATCCTCCTGAAAGTCAATAGGTAAGCAGAAAATGGTACATCCACACAATAGAATACCATACAACAATTTTTTAAAAAGTGCCATTAATCCATTAAAAGACATGGAGGAATTTTAAATTCATGTTGCCAAATGAAACAAACAATTTGAAATATGTACATAATATATGATTTCCATATTCAAAAAAGGAAACACTGTGTAAACAATAAAAGGGTAAACATTTGACAGAGATTTAAAGTTTGAAAGGAAGGATGAACAGGTATAATACAGATGTTTAGAGTAGTGTTTTATACTATAATGGTGGTCAAAGAACACTATATATTTGCCAAAATCCATAGAATTTTATGATACCAAAAGTGCACCTGAATTTAAAGTATGTATTTTAGTTCATAATGAATCACTATCTTTATCAATGGTAACTTCTATACTACCTAATGCGGAGAGCTAATAAAGGAAATTCAGTAGAAGGGGGAAGGAATAGGACCACTCTTTATAGGCTCTGCTTGGTTTTTGGTAAACCTAAAATTATTCCCAAAAAATATTCTATTAATTTTTAAAATCTCACTACTAAAATAAAGGTAACAAGTAAAAGAGAAAACTCAGAAATGTTCTGAAATGAATGGAAATAAAAATGCAATATTTAAAACTTGTGAGATTCAACTAAAACAGCTCTTAGGAGGTTAGATCTTCTAACCCTTGTTTCAGAAATAAAATATGTCTAAGAACAATGATCTAAGCTTCTGTCTTTAAAAAGTAACAGAAATTAAACACACAGTAAGTGTAAGAAAGGAGACATAATAAATGTCCAAGTGAAAATAAATGAAGTCAGTAGTTATTCTTTCAAAAATTCAACTTCTAGACAGTCTGATCAAAAACAAAAAGAAGTCACTGTAGATCTATAGAATCAAATAAATAACAAGAAAATACATTTCAAATATTTTTTTCTAGTTTATTTATTGTGGTAAAAGATACATAACCAATATTTCTGTCTTCAAAATTTCTAAATGTATACCTTAGCAGCACTGCATAGCATCACGATGTGCAACTATCACTGTTATTGATCTCTATAACTGTTGTTGGAAAACTGAAACTCAATATGCATTGCACTGTAACTCATTGACTTCTTTACCCAGCCTCCAGCAATCACCATTCTACTTTCTGTAACTACAATTTTGACTACACTAAGTACCTCAATATAGGTGGAATCATATGGGATTTTTCTTTTTCTGAGTGTCATATTTCACTTACAAGAATGTCTTCAAAGTTTAATCTTGTCATAAGCACTATGTCAAAACTTAATCTTTTTTTAACTTTATTTTAAGAGGGTAAAATTAAACTCAACAAAACAGAACAAAACAGGATATAAGAAAGCAATGTAAGAGTCAGATTTCAAAGCAAGACAACCAGAGATCTTCACTATCTCTCATACTATCTCTTGTGTTCTTGCAAATAACTGTCCATATCTTCACATACAGTGAATTCATACAAAACAACATAGTATAAAACTGATGTGAACAGGATGATCAAGGCATTTTAGGCCTTCAAGACCAGACAATAAGTCAACAATAGCTGTAATAGTGCTTCTCACTCTCTTCAAAATAGCTATCCATACCTTCATGTATGTTAAAATTAAACAAAACAGGCTAAAATCGCTCTGAACAAAGAATAATGGTATTGCAGGATTTCACATCATGATGCTACAGAATCAGCATTGGGTACTGTAGTGTCTCTTTTCCTTCAAAGTAGTTGTTCATTTTATCAGGCATTATATAATCAGTTCTCATAAACTGTTTATAAGTTCTACACATGCATGAATCTCTACATGTTTACCTATCTTTTCTGTATTAGAGGGAAAAACAAAACAAAGCAAGACAAAACAAATTTCTACAAAAACATGATATGAAAAAGTCATACAAAACTGCAATACAAGGTGATCTACAATGGTTACTATGATATCTCTTGTTATCTTCAATAGAATTTATATCATCAGGCATAGTATAATTGAACATAGCAATAAATAACAATATTAATAAAAACAAAACATTGGAGACATTATAAGACTTCAAAAGCAGGTAATAATCAAATCAGAGTGGGTATCCTAGAGAATCTTGTCATTTTCAGTATAGTTGCCTATACTCTCAGACTTGATACTATCAATCGTAACAGATTCGAATAAAATCAGTCAATATAAAACAGCAATGTAACAAACCAGATTAAAATAAGATCAGTCATAATAATACAGTGTAAGTTATACAGGGCTTCAGATTAAGTTATACAGGGCTTCAGATTAAGTTAATAGGAAATTAAAGATTATTACCATACTATATCCTGCTATTTTTGGGATAGCTGTCTGTGCCTTTAACTGTAGTACAAGTAGACAAACTGGAACATAATATAATCCATCTAAACAAAGTGATGTGAATAGTGTGGGTTTTAAATCCTGATAGTCTATTAACAATATCCTCTGCCTTCCTTTTTTAGACAATTCCTCCCCTTTCACTCCCACATGGTGCACTGCACATTTTGGGTCAAACACACAAACTCCCTCAGTTTTTAGACTGGGGAAGCAACCTGTTAAGTGGTTCCAAAACTTCTGACTCATGGGCTTGATCTCAAGTTGTATTCATTTACCTACAAAAGGCTCAAGGTTTTGCTTCCTTATAGTTGAGTAATTCTCCACTCCACAAAAGTGTCATGTCTTTCCAAACTATCTGCAGGTGCTGGTTGAGTTGCCCCTATTTCTCTCAGATTCCCTATCACATAGAGCATTGTTTTCTTATATTTGACTTTTGCTCCATAAACCCTCTTTCATGTTAATTATATTTCCTACAAAGAGTATCTCAATGGACCCTATCTCCTGATTTACTCTGCATGTGTGTTTTTTTTTTGTTTTGTTTTTTTGCTAGTGTATCAAGGCCATCTATGTTAGAGATTATAGCCAACCTTCTCTGACTCATTTCTGCTATGCTATTTTTCTGCCATTGGTTGTCTACTTTTCTCCTTCATTCCACTGTCTGCCCTGTTCAGTGAGGCCTCACTCCAACTGTTTCTGGAATCCTGGTGATTTTTTTCTCTCTCTCTAGAATGTCCTTCAGTATTCTCTGTAGAGTTGGATTGGTGGTCACGAAATCGCCCAGTTGCTCTTTGTCATAGAAGCATCTTGTTTCTTCATTAATTTTGAGAGACAGTTTTGCAGGGTACATCAATCTGGGTTGGAGGTTATTTTCTTTCAGGGCTTAGAATACTTTGCTCCAAGTTTGTTTTGATTTGATGGTTTGTGTCAAGAAGTCTGTCATGATTTTGATGGATTTTCCTTTATAAGTGCTCTGTTTCTTTTCTCTGACATCTTCTAATTTTCTGTTTTTGTGCTGAATTTCTGGGATTTTGATTATTATATGTCTGAGTGTAGCCCTGTTTTGGTTGTAAGTGGCTGGAGTTCTGTATGCCTCATACATCTGAATATCATTTCCTTTTCCTATGCTCGGGAGGTTTTTCTTAATTATTTCTGTGAATAGCCTTTGTATTTCATTTGTGTTTATCCCTGCTTCTTCACTCACATTTTTTATTCTTAAGTTATACATCCTCTTGTCATCTTCTAGCCTTTGTATTGTTACTTCCAATTTCCTTGTTATTTTTAAGAGATCTTTCATGATTACCCATTGCAAACCTATCTTCAAGTTTTGTTAATCTATCTCTAGTTTCTGTCAGGCAATTTTTCCATCTTTCAATGCAGTTTTTAATTTCTTGATCATCTCTTTGAATCTGTTTCATGTATTCTAGGTTTTCTTTGTATTCTTCATCAAATGTTTCTCTTCTTTTTTTTGTGTCCCTCTATTCTTCCATCTGTGTCTTCTTGAGAGGTGCTTAGCATTTCTTTTATTAAGCTTCTTATATGTTGCTTTACTTAAATTAATATTTCAGTTTTTAGCTCATCTATGATGTTATGAAGATGTCTCTTTATGTCAGCTGATGCCATGTCTGATGTTGCATGTTTGCTGCCCTCAATCTCTTCTGTATTTACCTCTCCTGGATCAATATTTGGTGCATTGGGGGTTTTTTCTTACTTCTTTCTTTTGTCATGTTTCTGGTTTCTTCCATACAGTTGTATGGTGGAGCTCCCAGCCCCTTTCCTTGTTAGTTATGGTTCTTCTGAAGCATGCTGGCTGTATGTTTCTACACTCTCTAGTTTGCTGTTGGTTATTGAGGTGAAAGCAGGGTCAGTGTATGTTGGCCCCTCCCCTCCAAGACAGTCAACCAGCGGGGGCCTCCACCATGTTAGTGTGTGCTGTGCATATGGAATTGGTTCAGTGCAACTTCAGGGACAATTTCAGACCTGGCTATTAGTTTCCAGCCAGGGGCATGACTCAGCCCAGGCAGATCCCAGCAATCTGCTTTGGAAAGGGAGCAACCAACTGAAGTCACTTCTGTTCTTTGTTCATGCTTGTCCTGTCCAATTCCAATATGTCGTCCAGTCAGTCACCCCTTTCCCATGGAACGATCTTATTCCAAGCACTCTCCGTAGGTTAGTGCAGGTCTCCATGCCAGCTCTGTTCTCCATTGGGTTCTCTGACCCCCATCTTCAGTGCAACTGCAACTCCAGTGGAGAGTGTGCCATGACAGTAAGTCTGGGCAGCTCCAGTGAGAGTGCCATGGCTGCAAGTGAGTGAGTGGCTCCAATGGGAGTGTCGTGACCTTGAGTTTGACTGGCTCTTTTCCCTTTAGTTTCTTCCTGAGTCAAGAGGATCCATCTCCCTCCATCTGGTCTTCTCCAGGATGTTTTATCCTGGCATCTGAGCTCAACTGCCAGTCTTTTAAAAGTGAAATAATAGTCCATTGTATTCTTATACCACATTTTCTTTTGGTTACTCAGTAAAGCAGGTAAGATAAGCTTAGGTTGACTGTGACTGGCAGTTTTGATCTCTACTTTTCAAGGCTATTTCTTTTTTTTTAAAGAGAAAAAAAACATGTAAAGGGTAGAGATAATACAGAATTTCAAAAAAAAGATAAACAGTAAGAAATCACTAGTTGATAAATTACATATTGTCCTCTTAGAAATAGTTGTTCAAGTTACAAAATTAAAGCATACAAAGTAGATATTCAAACAGTGAGAGTGTAAATACCTACACACGCATGAGTCTTTACACATATTTCTATACTTTCTGTATTAGAGGGAAAAACAAGACATAGCAAGACAAAACAAATTCCTATAAAAACATGAAATCAAAAAGTCATATAAAACATCAGTACAAGGTGATCTACAATGATTACTGTGTTGTTTCTTATTATCTTCAATATGATTGTCTATATCATCAGGCATAATTAAATATAGCAGTATAATTGAATATAGCAGTACATAACAATATTAGTAAAAATAAAACATTGTAGACAGTATAAAACTTCTAAGGCAGGTAATAATCAAACCATAGTGGATATTCTAGTGAATCTTGTCATCTTAAGTGCAGTTGCCTATACTCTCAGGCTTGATACTATCAATCATAACAGCTTTGAATAAAATCTATCGATACAAAGCAGCAATCCAACAAACCAGATTTGATTATGATTAGACATGGTAAAACAATGTAGGTTATACAGAGCTCTAGATTAAGTTAATAGGAAAATAAGGATGATTAACATCCTATATCCTGTTGTTTTTGGGATAACTGTCTGTGCCCTCAAATCTAGTACAGGTAGAATGACTGGAACAGAATATAATACATCTAAGCAGAGTGGTGTGAGTAATGTGGGTTTTAAATCCTGGTGCACTATTAACAATATAGTGCATCAAGGCCATCTGTTAGAGATTCTAGCCATCCTTCTCTGCCTCGTTTCTGCTATGCTATTTTTCTGCCATTGTTTGTCTACTTTTCTCCTTCATTCTACTGCCTGCCCCACTCATTGAGGCCTTTTTGCTACTGTTCCTAAAATCCTGGTATTTTTTTTCTCTCTCTAGAATGTCCTTCAGTATTCTCTGTAGGGCTGGATAGATGGTCACAAACTCCCCTGGTTCCTCTTTGTCATGGAAGCATCTTGTTTCTCCATTAATTTCTAGTGACAGCTTTGCAGGGTACATCAATCTGGGCTGGAGATTATTTTCTTTCAGGGCTTGGAATACTTCACTCCAAGTTCTTTTTGATCTGATGGTCTGTGTCAAGAAGTCTGCCATGATCCTGATGGGCTTATCTTTATAGGTAATCTGTTTCTTTTCTCTGATGGCTTTTAATATTCTGTTTTTATATTGAATTTCTGGTATCTTGATTATTATATGTCTGGGTGTAGCTCTGTTTTGGTTGTAGGTGGCTAGAATTCTGTATGCCTCACATAACCAAATGTCATTTTCTTTTCCCGTGCTTGGGAAGTTTTCCTTAATTATTTCCATGAATAGCCTTTGTAATTCACCTGTTTGTATTCCTGCTTCTTTGTTCACATTTCTTATTCTTAAATTATAGATTCTCTTGTTGTCTTCTAGCCTTTGTATTGTTAATGCCTGTTTCCTTGTCATTTTTAAGATATCTTTCCTTTCATGATCACACATTGCAAACTTGTCTTCAAGTTTTGGTAGTCTATCCTTAGTTTCTTTTAAGAAGTTTTGCCAGCTTTCAATGGAGTTTTTAATTTCCTGGTAGTCTCTTTGAATCAGCTTCATGTATTCTATATTTTCTTTATATTCTTTATCAAATGTTTCTCTCTTTTTTTGTGTGTTCCTCCCTTCCTCTGTCTGTATCTTCCTGAGAGATGCTTAGCATTTCTTTTATTATTCTACTCATATCTTGCTTTACCTGATTTAATATTTCAGTTTTGAGCTCATCTACAAGGTCCCAAAGATATCTCTTAATGTGCATTGAAGCCATGTCTGATGTTGCATGTTGCCACCCTCAGTCTCCCTTGTTTTTCCTTCTCCTGCATCAGTGCTCTCAGGGTTCTGGGCTGGGGGCCTCCTCTTGTGTCTCTCTCCTGTCATGGTTATGGCTTCCTCCACACAGGTGGACAGTGGATGCCCCAGCTCCCTTCCTGGTCGGCCACGGTTCCTCCAGAGCATGCTGGTGGGGGACCTCTGCCCTCTCCTTCCTGCTCTTGTCACTAAGATGTAAGCAGGGGCTGAGTATGCCTGCCCTTCCCCACAGGGCCAGCCAAACTTCAGGGGCCTTCACCAGATTAGTGTGCTAGGTGCAGAGAATCAATTTGGGAAGGTTCATTTGTCCCCACCAGGGGTGCAACCCTGTCCAAGCAAATCCCACAATTCTGCTCTGGGGAGGGAGCAACCAATTGAAGTCACTGTCACTCCCAGTTCAGGCCCCTCCTGCCCTACTCCAATTTGTTGCCCATTTGGTCGCACCCTTCCCATGGTGAGGGGGTTTCATTCCCAGCACTGACCATGGATTAATAAAGGTCCCTTCGCCGGCTCCACTCTCTGTTGGGCTCACCAACCTCCAACTTCAGTGCTGCTGTGGCTCCTATGAGTGGCAGCAGGAATGAGTTTGGGGGGCTTTGCCAGCTGGCATGGATTCAAGCGGGCACAAATTCAGGCTGGTGCAAACTTGGCGGGTCACAGCAAAAACACCGTGTCCCTTAATTTCAGCTGTCCCAATTGTAGTCCCAACATGTTTGATGAGCTTTTTAGGTTTTAATTTCTTCCTGTGTCAAGAGGATCTATCTCCCTCTGTCTGAATCTCTCCAAGATGTTTTATTCTGGTGTATGAGTTGTTTCTCCTGGGATGCTTTGTATTTTGTTGCTTACTGATTAGCCATCTTTAGCTCCTCCAAGGCTATTTCTTATATTCAGGAAAAAATGAGACAAGAGTACAAACATGTTTTCAAAATCTGCTTTCAATTCTTTTATATATGGATCCAGAGGTAAAACTGCTGAATCTTACAGTTTATTTTGAATTTTCCAAAGAATTTTCTTAGTGCTTTCCATAGTTATTTTATCATTTTATATTTCTCCCATGATGCAGAAGATTCTGATTTCTTTAATACTTTCCAACACTTGTTATTTTCTGTTTTTCATTTCCTCTTTTTGTCATTGTTAAGGATACAACATAATATGTTATCATTTTGATTTTCATTGACCTATTTGTGTTCAGTTTTTTGCATATAGGCCATTTGTATATCTTCTTTAGAGAAAAGTCTTTACAAGTCCTTTGCCCATTTTTGAATCAGGTTCTTGGTTTTGTTATGTTGAATTTTAGCAATTTTCACATAATCTAGGTATATATCCTTTATCAGATTCAATACATGATTGGCAAATATTGTCTCCCATGCTCAAGCCACCTCTTCACTCTGTCAATAACATTTTTGATACACAGTCATTTTAAATGTTAATGAAGTCTAATCTCATTTCTTTATTGTCTGTACCTTTTGTATAATACTCAAGAAATCACTCCCAAATATAATGTTATGAAGCTTTTGCCCTGCTTTCTTCTAAAAGTTTAATAATTTTTGGTCTTACATTTAGGTTTTGATCTGTTTAGTTTTAATTTTTGTATGTGATGCTACATAAAGATCTAACTTAATTCTTTGGTGGGTGGATATCTAAGTTTCCCAATACAATGTTAATTGTTGAAAAAAAAACTCTCCTCCTCATTGAATAAAAAATCAAGAAATAATTTGACGCTGATTGGAGGTTGAACCCAGGGTTTTTCACTGAGCCACATCCCCAACACTTTATTTTTTAAGAAAGGGTCTCACTGAAACACTAGGTTGTCCAGGCTATGCTCAAACTTGGAAACTTTCTGCTTTGACCTCCCTCAGATGTCACAGACATACCCCACCCCACCCAGCATTGCTGTACTGTTTTGGTTTCTATAGCTTTGTGTGTCTTGAAATAAGGAAGTAAGCTTTCCTTTTCTTTCTTTCTTTCTTTCTTTCTTTCTTTCTTTCTTTCCTTTTTAAAGATAGTCCCTTGAGATTTCATGTGAAATTTAGGATTAGTTTTTGTATTTCTGCAAAACACATCATTGGCATTTTGATAGGGATTATTTTGAATTTGTAGATTGCTTTGTCTAGAATTGACATTTTACCAATACTAAGCATTCTAATCCATAGATGTGTTTCCATTTCTCTATAACTTTTTTTTTCCACTGTGAAAGTCTTTCACTTCATTAGTTGTTAATTCCTAAGTATTTTGTACCTTTTGATGTTACTGCAAATCCAATTTTTTTATGTATTTTTTTAGGATTGCTCATTGTTAATTTCCAGAAATGCAATGGCTTTTTTTCTGTGGTAATTTTGTATCTTGCTACTTCACCAAATTCATACTTCTAACAGATTTTTTAGTGTGGACTCTTTAAGGTTTTATGAGTTTATATCTTCTGTGGACAGTGATACTTCTGCTTCATTTCAAATTTGGATGACTTTTATGCTTAATTACTCTGCCTAGAACTTTTGACATTTTGTTAAAGAGAAGTATGGAAAATAGGCTCCTTGCCATGTTCTTGGTCTTACAGGAAGCTTTCAGTCTTTCATCATTGAGTATAATGTTCAGTATGGTTTTTTTCATACGTAGCTTTTATTAAACTGAAGTAGTTTTCTACTATTATAGTAAAACTGTTTATCATAAAAGAGTTCTGAATTTTATCAAATTTTTTCAGCATTGAAATGATCATATTACAAATAATTTTGAACCAATAAATTTTTCAAAAAGAAAAATGAGCAAAGTTCCTTGAAAGATTCAAAATTTACACAAATAAACAGATATTCTTAATAGCCCTGTATCTAACACATTTTCTAGAGCTCTGATTCCCTTGATAGCAAAAGCAGAATATGAATATACAATAAGTTGTCTTGACAGTTAAATGCATGACAAGTTGCTTTATCTCCTTAGTTTCCAATTTTTCATCCACAATCATTTAGTAGAAAACTGTTGCTTTGATGTTGTCACTGGCGAGAAGAGCCTGAAGTAGAAGCCATTATCTGAATGACTTCCTGTCCAGAACTTCAAGAGAAATGCTCCTGGAGCGATAAAACATATCTTCCCATTTCCAAGAAATAGCAGGTGATTGTGAATCCATTGGAGTTTCTTCCCTAAGGTTTTCACTTCATGAAATGGTAAATTCCAAGTTATGAAACTCAGGAAAGAAAGCAAAATGCCAGCTGGAATTGTGGCCATATACTATAGAAGAAAAGGAATGAACTTGGGCAATTTAAGTTTTCTATTATTCATTCATATGTGTATTCATTCTCTTTCTCTCTGGTCTCCCACTCTTATTTATTAATTTTTCTCTTAGACTTGATGGTTGCAGAAAGAAACATTTGGGAGCTTCCATAATAGATGATCTGTAAGACTTCCCAATTCAAGTGTGGTGGCAAATGCCCGTAGAGGCTGAGACAGGAGGACTGCAAATTCAAACCCAGCCTGAACAGCTTAGCAAGATTCTACCTAAAAAATTTTAAAAGGGCTAACAATGCTGGAGATACAACTCCATGCAAAAGCCCTGGGTTCAATCCCTAGTACTAAAATAAATAAATTGTTTAATTAATTAATTAATTAAAAAAGAAATAAAATAACTTCTCCCTATCATAAATACTTACTGAGAGCCTATTAGCAACTTGAGCAGGCACAAAGTTAAGCAAAATGTAATCTAACAGATTTTATTCATGGAGTCCTGCTCTATGTTCTAAGGATAACAGATTTAAAAAGAACAACTCTTCCTCAGGGACCCTAGCCAATGGTCATCATTATTCCTAACCTGGGCTGGTTGAGATTTAGAGAGTAAGTAAATTGCTGAAGTTCACAGAACTAGAAAACACAAGAGCAGGTATTTTGAGCCTAGGTTGATCCCATCCTAAAGTTCAAGTTATTTCCATTCTTCCATGCTGTTTAATAAGAACAAGTTTACCTTGACCCTAATTATATGTTCTATCTCATGAGTTGCATAACTAATTTATATTTTACTGTGACTAACAATGTATTCTATTCCCATCTTTCCTGTGAACTATTTGAGTGGCAGATTCTGGACTCAAAGTTTGTATTAGAATACATTTAAATTCTGCCAGGTTTTCTTAATTATACTGCAGATATACTTTAAACTCTCTTTTTCCTCCATTGATGTAAAAGTTTAACCACTTTATTCTTAATACAAAGTACCATATTGACTTTATCCAGAAACTTGACTAGAGATGCCTCTGTGTAAGATCTTACATAAACCTTTAAGGATTTCCCTGTAATCGAGACTGGAGTCGTGGAAAAAAATGTATATGTAGGTCATAAAAGCAAGTTTCTACACTGCAAAGGGAATTTCCATCTGAATTGTATGTGTCAGATCATTAGGTTGATACATATTTTAAAATTCAAAAATGGTGACACATTTCCTCTGGCTAATACCTCTCAAAGATACCCCATCAGAGCACAATATCAGTGCTGTGTGTTCAGTTAGAGGATACAATGAATTTAGTCCAGCTTCCTGAACTGAAATTACAGACCTCTGGCAACACAGCCTCACTCTGCATCTTCCTGAGTCACTTTCTGCCCCTGGGCTCAACTATAACAGCAAACGAAACACTCTCCAAATACACCCATAAACCTTTACACACTCTCTAGGCTGTCCCCTGTAAAAGATACATTCATCTGAACCTTTCAGCAGCTTGTAACATGTCAAACTTCTTTTGCTCCTATGAAATCCCACTCCACAGGAACTGACTGACTGCTGCTTCCACTCTGGCCTCAGAAAATGTTAGAAAGTCAGGCATTCAGTGCCCTGATCATCATGTGCCCTCATCAGGGATCAGGGCATGGAAAAAGACTGAATGGTGTCCTCTCTTTCTGGACTCCTGGTGCCTAGCTCAATAAGGACACAGGCAGGCACTGAGTAAATATCAAATCTATGAATTACTATATATAGACAGGAAGTCAAGCCAAGAATCTAAGCTTCACCAAGTTGTGTGTCAACAGGAGAGAAAGGAGACAGTCTGCCACTCTCGGTCACCATCAAGGTCATTGCTTTGCAGGTCATGCGTGTTCTGTATTCTAATTTAAAGCATTGAAGTGACCCTCAATTTGAGTTTCCTAATTTAAAGCAAAACCCTTAAGGTATTTTTCACTAATTTTAAAATCATTTTAAATCATGTTTCAACACCCATCAGAAGCTTGAAACTGAAATGTTATGACTCAAATGCTCTGATTTTTCAGTACTACATTTGCACAATAGATAGTCTCCTCAGGTCTGCACTGCAGTTCTACTGGTCATCTTCCTCAAATAATATTTTTACAGCATTATTAAACCAATAACATAGATAAAGGAATTATTTCTATAAAGAAAAACTCAGAATATTTTAAAAATATGCCTAAGACAATATATTTGTCTAAAGTCTCTCCTGATTGTCAATTGTGCAAAGAGACCAGAGGAGGAGGAAAGGGGTGGCCCTTCATCTTCTTGTTTTCTGATCCTCTACCACAGTGAAGCCTCCCATAACTGGAATAGAGAAAGATTCTCTAATTTTGCTACACCTGATTTGTCTCTGCCTCTAAATGACTATCCTAATGCCCTGGAGTACTGTATAAGCAAGGAGCATTCTGCAAAACACAGTTCTGTACTCCTGTGTCAGGCAACCTGGTTCCCCAACTCTCCCCTACTTCCCTAGGATTGCAAATGAAAGTCAATTGCGATTGCTATACTGAAGGGGGAAAGGAAAGCCACAATGCTCCAAAAGGCCCCTGTCACTTGACAGGAATATACTACATAGGGCAGAAGAGATGAAGTCCTTAAAGGTTTCACCTTTAGCTGCTGGTTTATGGGCATTCCAGTATTCTTAGTATCCCATTCCATCTGCTTGACTCTATTTGAGGGCCCCTCAATTTAGGATCCTGTCAGTGACCATGGTGTTTTCAACCCAGATATCTTTTTTGCCACACTGAGCTAGAGCTCCCCTTGAGATCTCAGTAAACATGAAAGAAATTCTGGGGTCCCTAAGTGATCTCTAGCACAGTTTCTGAGCTAAAACAGACCACGCTGGTATTGGCATAAGTTTCCTTGGGAATACCTCTCCTATTACAGACAACCCTGAGTGGCTGAAAGAAAAGGATGTTTAGATCTCCAGTGCAGAGCCTATTGAGCAGTGGCTTCATCTCCAAAACACTTGCTACACAAAACAGCCATTTAACCAGAATGATAAAAATTTAAAGAGAAAATGGTTCTCTCTCCATCATTGCATTCAAATTATTTTCTATTACTCATCATCCTTCAGAGCTGATCACAATTAAGAAGACTTCCCCAAACCTACATTTCTCTCCTGGAAAAATCTTAAGTGGCATAGCAAAAATAAACACACTAATATGAAATGGAGGGAGTGGAGGGGGGAGATGCTGCCCTGGTCCCAGATATGACAGTCACAGATCTCGGGACACTGGGCTGGTGATGTCCACTCTTTGTGCTAGGATCATCTTTGGTAAAATGAGGCGCTGAATAGATGGTCTCTATAATCCCACCAATTCTCACATCACATCTATGCCTTTGGTTCTTCTTTCTCTTCCCACTCACTCCACATACCTCCCTCTTATGTTGTCTTAATGATGGCAGAGCAGAGTTCCCAGTGTGAGTTGGATGGCACATTATAATGTAATATTTCTGGAAGTAGAAAGGTTGTCATCTCCAGCACAACTAGCAGCGGAACTGCCCCATTAGATGATGACACTTCCCACAGATACCAGCAGCACAAGGACCCCAAGTCAGAGGAAGAAGGAAAGAGAGGCATGGTGGTCTAGAGGACTATACCTCAGAGGACATAATGACATACACTTGGAACCTCTACAACTACTGAAGAGGTCATTTCAAGAAGAGTGAGTCGAATTCCTCCACAGAAATATTTTGATATATTATTTATTTATTTATTTATTTACTGCGGAATAACAAACTATTCCAAATCTTGAGGCTTAAAATAACTATTTGGCTGACAGTTGGGGCTGGTCACAGCTATCTTTCTACTGCTGGATTCACATGGTCTTAATCATGTATCTTCTCATTATCCAGCAGATCTGATTGGATTCCTCACATAGAACCAGTAACAGGGGGCCCCAGGGCAGCAAAGACAAACCCCAGCACATTCTTGAGATACCTGTTCTAAGGCTTTTTGCTAAGCAAGTCACTTGGCCAACCCAGATTTAAAGGGAAAGTATAAGAACCCTCCCTTGCTGTCAAGATTTATAATGTCACACTATACATGTGAATTGAAGTGTAGGAACAACATATAACAAATATTCCCAGGTTCAAAGTAAACAAGTAAACATTTCTAAAGTAAACAAATAAATTTAGTCTAGTACTTTATACAGCAACATATTCTAGAGCAAAAATTTTCATGAGAAATTCAGTTTTGAAGTAAAAGTATCAGCTTTACTTCTTAGGACTCCATACAAATTTAATAAATTCCATCTAGGTGGTTTGCTTCTTTACCTTTTGTATTATGCCTGTCCTTCTAAAATCCAACTCTCTTGTGCTGTTCAGCATGCCCTCTAGCAATTCACTCCAGTCCCTTAGGAAATTCTTAAGTAATCACACTCTTAAATAATGACATCTCTTAGAAATTTTTGACTCACAGACAGTATTTTAAGTCTTCGAGAAGCATGTCATTTATTCCCACCTCCAATCTCCAATCTGTGTTTGGCAATTACATTGAGTATTATATGAGAATCTTTTAACAGTCATCCATGTGACACATTTTTCTAAATCTACTGGGTGCTGGGCACCCAGCTGAAGGGAGAAAGGGAATCAGCCTGCTATCTTGAATCCTCTGGTTCAATGGGATGTGTGCCAGTAACTTTTGCAAGAAATACAGTTGAAAACTTTATTTTTAAAATTAAAGTAAATTTTGCATTTTTAAACAACCTCATCCAGCACACTCTTAATTTTCATGGAGCCTGACTTCTCTGAAAGTTTTAAAGTGACTCACTTTCTTCTTTCCATTGTTGAATTGTCACCAAGTTATTTTTAATTCTGACAATGTCATAAAGCTCCTTCTGAGGACATTAATCTCTCTGGACAGTTAAAAAATTTAAGTCAATTTCCTCTTTTGCAGAGCCAGCCTCTCACTTGGATAACTCTTCAAAGGAAGCCTGCATCACCAGACAGTATTGGGGCAGTGGAAGAGAACTGAAATCATGGACCAGTGTCACTGTCCCTAATATTGTCCTTTAAAAACTGGCATAGACTGGTCCTCAGATTGCAAAGGAATAAAGTCTCCTTTTGACACTAACCCATTGTTTCTTTCCAGCATTCTTCTTGGTATTTCCCTATTTTCACTGCATAATTGTTTGTTATTATTTTTGTTGCTTTTAATAACAACTCATGAAAACTGTCTTTTTTGTAGAAGTTTTCATTTTAACAGTTCAAATTCGGGTTTCCTAGAGTAACAGAATCAATACAAAATATAACGTAATTATGCCAGGGTTGTATTAGGTAAATTTACAGCATCAGAGGTGGGAGCACCCACAGTGGTCCTCTGTGGGATAAGAGGCAGGGGGATTCCCCAGTGGCTGCCTGCATGCTGGAGAGGCAGATGATCCTGAGTTCCTCAGCCCAAGAAGATGAAAACCATAGAATAAGAGGGATAAACAATCCAAGCTTGAGGGCCTAGAAGTTCACTGTAGAGTTGCTGGTGTGAATCTTCATGAGAGACCAATGTTCAAATCCAATGAAGAAAAACTATAGAGAAAACTAGAGACAACTGTCTAAAGTCAATGGAGATGACGTGACCTGTTCAAAGTGGGCACACTTCCTTCTGTCCTATTTTTATTACATCCAGATGACAACTCTATTGCTTGGTGCCACCCACACCTGAGAGGGGTTCTTCCACACTCAGCATGCTGGACTACATGTCAATCATCCACCAATACATCCTGAACTGTCCTTTACTCATCTACTATTTTTTTCTTACTCCATTCACATTGACATGTCTTGATTAATACTCGATTATCTTAACAGTCTTTCCTTCCTGCTCCCCATTCAGACTACACCCTACAGCTTATAGAATTGATAAAGGATTGGGTCTACTCTGGACATCTTTAGATAATATGGTAACAGTGAGTGGTGTTTTGGTAAAACCCACTTACTCTTCAGAACCCATCAACAGAGGAAGAGAGAATTTTACCTAGATTAGCTAATAGTTTTACCATTCCTTTCTGAGAATGGTAATGAATGAATTTGTTTTAAATAAGAAGACAGTTATTCTTAGAGAACAAAACCAAGGCACTGAATAGAAGCTCCAAGTCCCAAGCACAATGCTGATAGTTTTAGATGATACAGTTAGTGACACTGTCTGAAACTATCATGGGGACAGATAAGAAATGAACTCCTTGGCTCTTATATGCTTATTCAATAACCCATTTCCCATTCAGAAAAAAAAGTGTAGCTTACTACCAGTTTTGTTTTGTTTTATTTACATACACATTATCTTTGAAAAACTGATCAGTTTTCAACATGAAAATAAAATACAAAAACTGTTCTTGGAGTTATTTATAAACAAAATTTGTCTCTATCCTATTGCAACAGAAACATACATGATTCAATTAATTTTTTTCATGGGGTGACTTTCAGTGCTTAAAATGACAAAACAGCACATTGCATGGCATATAAAAATATCTTCTTTCTGTCCAGATCTTCCTGCCATCCTTGTCTTGTGCAGGCAAACTTCGCAAGGACCAGTTGATTGGATTCTGTTTTCCTGATGTTGGTGCTCTGTTATTTGGGAAATGACTTCCAGAAAGCCAAACTTTAGGACTGAAATCTACAAGTTATCTCAGAATATATGCTGCAAGCATGACAAATATCCTTAGAGAAAATGGGAAACAGCTTAAAAGTACAATTTGAGGGCTGGGGGTTTAGCTCAGGGGCATAAGTGCCTGCTTGGCAAACGCAAGGTTGTGAGTTTGATACCTGGCACCAAAAAAAAAAAAAAGTACAATTTGTGTCCTCCTTAGAGGTAGAGAATTAAAAACAATTTTTGCTCAAAAAAAAAAAAGTCACCCTTCATTTGGGTCTACAGAAACCAAATATGTAACTAACCAGAACAAGGTCTGACCTCCAGTTTATTATCTTAAATCTTTGGGTAATTTCCTTACTCAACCATGCAATATAGGTATATTCATCATTTAGGGATGCTCTGCCTAAGAGTTGGCAAAGCAGAGTTGATTAGCCCTAAATTTACATAACCTGTCTCATTCCCTTTCAAGATGAAGGACATCATGATAGGAGATTCACAGGGATATTAACTACCAAAAACAGCCCAGAAATTTTCAGTCATTGCTCTAAACTTACAGTCACCTTGGATTCCACCAGACCTTCCACAAAACTGGGTTTTTCCAAACAGAAGTAATTATGCTGTGAAGACAAAATTGCCTCCTCAATTGGTAAAGGCTTCTCCAGGAGCATCTTACAAAACCAAAGCTGAGATATTGATCAGCCAGAACCTGGGCTACCTCAACTTGCCCATGAAAGTTAGCCTCCTGCTCTTTCTAATGGGCCTGACTGAACAGACCAGTCTTATCCTCTTCATCAGAGCTGTGCCCCCTTCAATTGCTCAGGCTGAAGCTCTTTCCCTTTCTTGTTTCTTTGTAACTCTGCCTAACAAATTTGCCAGTTCTCACTGGCATATCCTAAAGTGCTTTTGTGTGAGGATAACTGACAGGCCATCCTGGCACAATTCAAGGTCCCAATCTCTTCTTTGGGGGACCTCCTCAGACCTTATCTGGTGACAGAATTGCATCTGGAAAAACTTGAGGGAAAAAATATTACTAACTTGTCTCTGAACAAAAGAAACCTTGTATTTTTAATGCACAAAATGAAAACTGTTTTGCCTATTTTTGATTGTTTGCTTTTGCAAATACTAAGTAATGTTTATTTTATATTACTTGTGGTATAAAATTGATCTGTTTTATCCTTTTTACATAGCATTTAACTTTAATAATAAATGGACATCTAGTGTGAGTCAGTGCTGTGCTAGGCAGCAGAAATGCAAAGATGGAGACAGCTGAAGACTGTCTCTCAAAGAATGCAAAGGACAAATTTAAGTCGTTAAGTCTTATAGGTGATGTTCAGCTGATGTGTGAACTGACCAGAAAAGAATCAGTAGGGATGAGGAGATGGGGAGGAAAGGCAAACAGAAATGTTACATATGCGCTATCATTCAGGTCCATAGGACTTTTAATAATAAAACCCTGGAATCCCCCTGAACTGGCTTATAAAAAGATCAGCCCTATAGCAAGTAACAGTAGCAAAAATATTAACAAGGAGTTCTCAATGAAATCTACACTAATTGACAACTGGGATGAAACCTAGAAGACAGACTGAGAAACAATACAAATTGTGATATCTAGACTCAGATTGAAAATGTACATAAAATACACACTATAGATTGAAAGAGCCAAATTGTCAATAGGGTAGACATCGGAGAAGTTACTTTTGGTAAAGATACTTTAAAAATGAATCATGGAAGTGAAATAAAGTCAGTTAAAAACATCCAATGGAGAGCAGCAGTGGATGGGGGCAGGGGGGTGGGTAACATGGACTTCCCTAGCCAGTGCGCTGCAGAAAAACTGTAAGTAATACGAAAGGCCCAGAGACTTCCACCACTCACCTGTATGAAAGAAACCAGAAATATGACAAGACAGAGAAACAGCAAAAGGTCTCCAACCGAAAGTGAGTTCAGGAGGGGTAAATTCAGAGGAGGTTGAGGGCAGCAAACATGTAATATCAGACACAGCCTCATTGGAAATAAATAAATAATTCCCTGACCTCAATGACAAATTTAAATCTGAAATTCTAACTCAGGTAAAGCAAGATATAAGAAGATTAATAAAATAAATGCTGGGTAATCCTCAAGAAGACACAAATGGAAGAATGGAGGAACCAACAGAAAGGAGAGACGCCTTTGATGAAGAATATAAACAAAATCTAAAATACATGAAACAAATCCAAAGAGAATATCAGGAAATTAAAAACTCCATTGAAAGCTGGCAAAAGTTCTTAACAGAAACTAAAGACAGACTTTCAAAACTTGAAGATAGATTTGCAATGTATGATCGCAAAAGGATCTCTTAAAAATAACAAGGAACCAGAAAGTAATGATACAAAGCCTAGAAGACAACAAGAGGATTTATAACCTAAGAATAAAAAATGTGAATGAAGATGCAGGAACAATACAAATGAAATAAAAACGCTATTCACAGAAATAATTAAGGAGTGATATTCAGATATATGAGGATAACAGAACTCCAGCCAGCTACAACCAAAACAGATTTACACTCAGACATATCATAATCAGGATCCCAGAAATCCATCACAATAACAGAATATTAAAAGTAGTCAGAGAAAAGAAACAGATTACCTATAAAGGAAAACTCATCAAAATCACAGTGGACTTCTCGATGCAAGCTATGAAATCAAGAAGAGCATGGAACAAAATATTCCAAGCCCTGAAAGAAAATGACCTCCAACCCAGATTGATGCACCCTGCAAAACTGTCTCTCAAAATTAATGGAGAGACAAAACTTTTCCACAACTAAGAGGAACTGGGGGAGTTCGTGACCACCAATCCAAACCTACAAAGAATACAGAAGGACATTCTAGAGAGAGAGAGAATAAAATCACCAGGATTCCAAGAACAATGGCAGAAAGCCCTCAATGAAAGGGGCAAACAGTGGAATGAAAGAGAAAAGTAAACAACAATGACAGAAAAATAGCATAGCAGAGATGAGGCACAGAAGATTGGCTATATTGCTGTTTTGTCTTGACTGATTTTATTCCAATCTGGTATGCTTGAGAGTATCAAGTCTGAGAGGAGAGCCAACTACTCTGAAGATGACAAGATTCAATAGAATATCCATTCTGATTTGATTATTAGCTGTCTTTGAAGTCCTATAATGTCTCCAATGTTTGATTTTTATTAATAGTGTTATGTACTGCTAAGTTTAATTATACTTGTCAGACGATATGTCTGATGATATAGACAATTTTATTGAAAATAACAAGAGACAATCATAGTTACTACCGTAGATCACCTACTATTGTGGTTTTATATGTCCTTTTCATTTCGTGTTTCTCTAGGAATTTGTATTGTTGACTTGTTTTGATTTGTTTCTCCCTCTAATACAGAAAGGTTAGGTATACATGTATACATATAGAGACTTATACATGCGTAGAACTTTTAAACAGTTTATGAGAAGGGATTATAGTTACTGTAAAGAAAAAAAAGAGAGGAAAAGAAAGTATTCTAAAGGATATAACTGCATGTATGTTTAAGTGTGTAGGATTGATAGCCATATTACTAAGTTTTTGTTGGATAGTTGAACAGAACTGGTTGCAGTCTCACTGTTTAAATGTCCACTTTGTAGGCTTTACTTTTGTAACCTGAACAACTACTTCTAAGAGGAAAATATGTGGTTATCAACTAGTGATTTCTTACTGGTTATTATTTGTGGGTTTTTTTGTTTTGTTTTGTTTTTTGAAATTTTGTATTATTTCTACCCTTTTTCTGTTTCATTTTCTTTTTTTTTAAATAAAAAAAACAATTATGCACCAAAAAAAAAAAAAATCCAATGATGTCAGCTCCCTGAGTCTGCAGCAGAAAGAGACTAGTTCACGAAGGTTCAACCAATGATACCAGTGTAACCCAGGATGTGAAACAGATGAACAGAAACAAGGACAATACTGACTAAGGAAACAGAAGTTATTACAACAGCATTAGGTTTTACATAATAAATATGGTATACCAGCATCTGAAAGCCAGTCCACACAAACTCTGATGAGTTGCTTCTTATGCATGAGTAATTAGAGAAAAATCACTGGCTAAAAAAATGGTTACTTTGTACTATTTCCATAGGGTGACAGGCGTTATATTAGCAATAACTGCTACTTATATAAAGGAGACATTATTAACGTTTAATTGATTTAACACTTAAATTGCACTTTATGCACTGCTTTAAATACTTTAAAATTTTTAGGCAGCCAGATCTGCCCCTGCATGCCACCTCCAACACTGGAAAGCTTTCTTTCTGCAGGCAGCCAGCACAGGCAAGGAGACACAGCTAGATATGCCCCATGTGCCGACAGGTCACCATTGGAGACCCTTGCTTCCTTAAGGTAGCTAACGCCCACCAGGAGAATCAGACAAACACACCCCTGTGTGCCTGCCACTATCAGAGGAGTCCCAGTGTAGCCACATTAGCTGAGAAAAGAATCAATCCCACTACCACACACCATGGCCATCAGGGAAGCCTCACTGTAGCTGAACTGGTCTGAAGAAGCCTGCCCCATGCCCTGGTATCTCCTTTGGAACCTGGGTCCAGAGAACCCCGAGTACCTGTCCCATTCCCCTACACCATGGAGGGGCAGTACCTGAGACCCCACAGCTGGCTTGTTGGAAAGAACCCAGGAGAATGTCAAGATGAAGGAGCAAAAGACAATCTCAGACCTCCAGCCCACACAGAACAAGTCTGGGAGATACAGTCATGGAAGAAAATAGAAGTCACACTCCTAAAATATCTGAGAGGATAACAACTGAAATAAAGAAACAACTGCATGAGACTGTGAAAGTAGTCAGATCAGAAATATCATCTCAGGTAAAAGAAGAAATCACAAACATAATAAAAGAATTGCTGAGCATATCCAAAGGCACAGATAAAAAAGAACCATAAGAAAATGATGGAAACCTTGAATGAACAATGCATGAAACAGATTCAAAGAGATATCCAGGAAATTAAAAAGTTGATCAAAAGCTGGCAAAACTGCTTGAAAAAGACTGAAGATAGATTTTCAGACCTTGAAGACAGGATCATAGCTAGAAATTGTGAAAGAAAAGCTCTGTTAAAAATAACAAAGAACCAGGAAATGATTTAATGGCTGCAAGACAGTGTGAGGAAAAATAATTTAAGGGAGTTTGTGAGAGATGGTGGATCGATAGGTAGCACAGTAGAGAGCTTCTCTGAGAAAAACAACTCAGATGCTAGAATTTAACACCGTGGAGAAGGCCAGACAAAAGGAGAGAGATTCTCATGACCCAGGAAGAAACTGAGGAAAAAGAAAAAACAAAGGGGAAGGAAAGCATGGATGGAGGGCTGGAGATGATCCTGCGCTGTGCTGGGCAGAGAGCTAGAGCTGGACACGCTCCCATCGACTCAGTCCCATGCTGTGCTGGGCATGTCTTTGGAGTCGGGGGACTCACGATTGAGCTGAGGTCATGGTCCTGCCAAAATTGGGGGTTGGTGACGCCAAGACCCTTGGCAGGAAGAGGTGCCACAAGAGGGAACAGAACTGGTGGGGCAGCTGCACTGACCTGCGGTGAGTGCTGGGAACTGGGTCCCTCAGACAGGGTGACCAGCTTGACAATATATTAGAGTTGGGCAGGACAGGCAACCACAGCGGCATCAATCAGCTGCTCCTGGCCCAAAGCAGACTGGCAGGATCTGCTTAGGCTGGGTCAGGCACCTAGTCGGGACCCAACAGCCAGGGACAAAACTGTCCCGAATCTGTGACATCCACAGGGCATAGACTAACATCTGAAGGCACTCACTGGCTGACTGGCTCAGAGGAGAGCGGCCATCCCACATCACCCCTGTGTGCACCTCACAGGTCAACAGCAAACTGAAGAGGACAGCAATCCCCTAGTCAGTACACTTCAGAAAAACTATAAGCAATACAGAAAGGACCTGAGACCTCCACCATACACCTGTCTGAAAGAAACCAGAAACATGACAAGAGAGAGAAACAAGAAAAAGCCTCCAGCCGCTGACCCAAGGAAAATAAGTTCAGGAGAGGTAAATACAGAAGAGATGAAGGGCAGCAAACATGCAACATCGGATGCAGCCTCAACGGAAATAAATACTTCCATGACCTCATCGATGAATTTAAATCTGAAATTCTAACTCAAATGAAGCAAGATATAAAGAGATTAATAAAAGAAATGCTAAGCACTTCTCAAGAAGACACAGATGGAAGAATAGAGGAACCCAGAAAAAGGAGAGAAACCTTTGATGAAGAATATAAACAAAATCTAGAATACATGAAATAGATCCAAAGAGAATACCAGGAAATTTAAAATTCCATTGAAAGCTGGAAAAATAATTTAAGAGTGATAGGTAGTAGCAAAAAAGCAAGGATCAACACAACTGAAATAAAAAGGCCATTTACAGAAGTAATAGCAGGAAACTTCCCAAACACAGGGAAATGATCTGACATAAGAGAGGCATATAGGACTCCCATTAGAAATAACCAAAATAAATCTACACCTAGACACATAATAATCAAAATACCAGAAATTCAGCGTAAGAAAAGAATATTAAAACTGTTGGAGAAAAGAAGCAGATCACCTATAATGGAAAATCCATCAGAATCATGGCAGACTTCTCAACACAAACCATCAAGTCAAGAAGAGTTTGGAGTGAAGTATTTCAAATCCTGAAAGAAGACACCTTCCAACCCAGATTGATGTAACCCTGCAAAACTATCATTTAAAATGGATGGAAAAATAAGATACTTCCAGGACAAATAACAACTGAAGGAATTCATGACCATCAAACCAACCTTACAGAGAGTGTTGAAGGATATTCTATAGATAGATAAAGATGACCATGGTTCCAGCAACAGCAGCAGAGGAGGATCACCAAACAGGACAGGAAATTGAATGAAGGGGAAAAGTGAAGGGCCACCAGCAGGAGGACAGCATGACAGAGATAAACCAATGTATGCTGATTGCACCCATTACTGTAGATGGCCCCAATTCAGCAATAAAAAGAAACACAGGGAGAGTGGATCAAGAAACAAGATCCATCAATATACTGTACACAAGAAACACATTTAATTGAAAGGAAATTCATAGGCTGAAAATCAAAGAAGAGGAAACAATTGTTCCACATGACAGGAGACCAGAAAAAAGCAAGGGTAACTTGTCCATCACTTGCAGAATGGACACGAAAATTATATTTTTATACAATGGAAAGCTATCCAGTTATAAAGTAGGATAATATCGAGGCTCTTGTAAATAAATGGATGCAACTGGAGATCATGCTCATGGGTGAAACAGTTTAGATGCATATAGGTGAACACCAAGTTATCTCCCTAGCATAAAAAATTGAAGGAGTTAGTGGGATCTAAGAAGCACAAGAGATATTTTGAAAATGATAGGGAAGTAAATGCCTAAAAAGAGAAAGTGGTAACAACTGCTAATTTCCTATATTGCTTTGAATTCTTGTATTGTTTTCATAATTTTATTAGGTTTGGTTTTATTCTGTCATTTTGTTAGATTTTACTGTGTCTGATGGCTATTTTGAAGATAATAGGATTATAGTAGCCATTGTTGGCTTCCTATTATCTTGTTTTGAAGTCCAATAATGCTTTAATTCTTTTGTTTAATTGATTATATTCTATTTCTGATTTTATTATATTGATGGTATGAACAGCTACTCTGAAGAAAATGAGACATCATGGTAGCCATTGTTGATTTCCTGTCATCTTGTTTTGAAGTCCTCTAATGCTTTCATTCTTTTGTTTTGATTGATTTTACTGCTTTATTTCATTTCATTTTATTATGTATTATAGTATGGACAGCTATTTTCAAGAAAACAAGAGACATTATGGCAGCCATTGTTGTTTTCCTGGTTTCTTGTTTTGAATTCCTATATTGTTTGCATTGTTATATTCTGATTTGCTTTATTCTGCTGTTTTGTTATCTTTAACATAAAAATGATTTTAACTTGTTACTCTTCATAGCTCCCTTATAAGGTAGATACTGTCCCCACTCTGCTACAGATTAGTTATCTGGCACACAGAGAAAGTCAACAGCAGATCAAGGATTGGAGCCCAAAAAAGTCCATGTGCTTCATCTCTTTATCACACTACCTCTCATATTTACATGCATGAGTGTAAATATAAACAGGATCTAGTAATGTCTGCTGGTGCATCTCAAAAAGATGCTCTAACTACAAGGGGGCACAGCAAGGATATCAGTACCAATACCTGCTGGAGAGCCTGTTATGCCTGCTACCATGTACACACTCACTCACTTTGATTTTCCAAAGTGCAATACATACACCCTGTACATATGAAGACTGTAGGTGGTATATCAATGGACTTTTTCAACATTCAGGCATGTTGCAGATACGATATATTGACTTAACTGCTATTTCAGTCAACTACTACTTGCTTCTCCCTGCTGTAGAGGATGGAAACACAAATAGCCTCTCACAAAATCCTTTATATCTGTGGTGCAAACACGCAACATATATTTTTTTCAAGCAGATACACTATCATAAAATTTCAGCATAAGAATAAATAATATGAGCCGGCAGCCAACAGCAGAAGTTTGGATTTCCAGTCAAGGGCAAAGTATGCAGGCTCTGGGAGGCAGCTGCATGACAGTGGCCACAGCAGTGGCTTGGGGACTTTTCCTGTGTGTGTCCTTCGCGTGTTTCTTGGCTGCTAGTGTTCCTGGTTTACTAAACCCATGGCAGATTCTATAGCCCTTTTAGCCATTCTGGGCTCCATTTAACAACTTTTAATAAAATGTCTTCCTACTGAGAAAGAATTCTATTGTTTACAAGTAATTAACATCATATACCTATAATACACACATATATATGGCTATCCCACAGAACCTACTGATTCCACAAATCTTATTTTTCATGAAGCTAATGTTTAAAACATAGTAGTCCATTGAAAGAAAACTATTTAAGACAATTGTACTTGTGTTAAAAACTGTGAAAGTGGTACATGAATGACTAAAGTCTAGAAACTGACATCAATTCTACACTCTCACCAATAAGAAATACAATTTCTATAACCCTACATATAAATACACTGATATTTAAAGACCTTTGGTAACCTTCCCAATTTCACATCCTGGTGAAAAACAACCTAGGTCTGTCTCACTCAGTGACACATATTTGTAATACCACAATCTTCCATAGTACCACAATACTGCAATGACTTACAAACAAAACTAACAAAATCATCAGAGGTTAAACTTTGATCTGTATGACAACTGAAGAACTTTTGACAATGCCAATAATTGCTGATACCACCAGTGAAATGTGAGGTTTCCACTCTGTACCTGGAAAATAATATTTCTGGTAATATAATGCTAGTGTGGAGCCCCACAAGAATGTAAAGAAAAGGAAAATAAGCCCATCCGTTGACATATATCAACCGTATATATGGTCATGAGGTCTAAATCAATAGTTGAAACTGTTTAGGTCTCAACAGTGTCTAATTAAAATTTTATAGAGAAGATATTGGCATAAGTGTTTTTGAAGCAAATCACTATTTTATCCAGTACTGTCAAAAGATGAGAGTATGCACGCTAGTTGTGTATGTGTGTGTGTTTGTGTTTAGGCTTATGTAGGGTGCAAGTTACTGTAATCCCAGGGAAGGAAGCAGAGTCCTTATAAGAAACACACAGCTCAGGTAGCAACAGCTTCATCATAAACGCACCTGACCATACTGCCTTTCCAGCCATCTGCAGATATGAAGCAAAAACTCCTACAATTTGGAGAAAGAAACATAAGCAATTTAACCACCAACTCTTCTCCAATCTTTTGTTGTTAGAATCTACACATGATGAGTCCAGTCTCCTAAGATCTGGATGTCCCTGTCTCCATGGCAGCACTGAGGAAGCTGGAGGCCCTCCAGGGGATGCAGGCACAGGGCCAGGGGTCTCCACTTGTCAGGTGGCATTGTGTGCAGAAACCCCAAATAGTAAAGCAGCAGAGGAGAGACCAATCTGGGGGACTCTACCCATGGAAATGGTGTAACCTGTCACATGGGCAGCTCTGACCATGCATCTGAGGCTCAGGGATGGACAGGGCCAAGCTTACTTGGAGTAAGTAATAAACAGTCCCTGGTAAAATGGTGGACCACATGTGGCCACAATATTTGTATAAGGTAAAACATTCTATTAAACCCATTTTTTTACATATCTTATAAGTTCTCAGTTCCATTTCTGCCCCCAAAAGAGAAAAATCTTTGGGGTTTTTTTTTGAGGGGGGGGGTTTGTTTAGTTTGGGTTTGATTTTTTATTTGTTTGTTTGGTACTAGAGATCAAACTCATGACCTTGCATTTGCCAGGCAGGTGCTTATGCTGCTGAGCTAAATCCCCAGCCCCAGAAAAGTCTTTTATACTCAGGCAATGTATTAAATACTTATCTTTCAAGAACTATGAACCTATACACTTGAGGCTAAGTGTACCTGTTGCAGAAAAATGAAATTGTTAGAATATCTGTTGTAGGAATTAGTTTCTTTGCTTGTGAAATAGTAACCTTGTAAATTGCTTCAATAACTGGCACTTAACCACTTTACCAAACTCATGACAATAAGCCATGAACCATGAGCTCTGTGTGTTTTGGGCATATCTAAAAATCCCTTCCTCAAATATCATCTTTTGTTACTAGAAAATGGATATGATCTTATCCATTCAATTCTTAAGTAAAAGCCAAATATCTTGGGCAATGTAGTTCAAGAGCAGAGTGTTTGATTGTCATGTGAGACCCTGGGTTCCACCCCAGGTAACCTACTCCACCTCCTCAAAAATTGTAAAACATGACCTCTTTCTTCCATTTATAAATGACACACAGTATATCTGATCAGTAATCTGTGGGAGTAAAACTGCTAAGTCTATGAATGAAATTGTTTAGAATAGTCACTAATATCATGTAACTGAAGACTAACAACCTGAGAACAGGCCCTCACATTAAACTGCAGCAAAGAAGGCAGGAATCAAATTCTGCCTACAGTACACATGGACCTCTGCAAGGGATGAGTACGAATACATACCTACACACGATAAAGAAAATCATGAATTTATAAAAGAATTTTGTAATATCTTTAATATTTCTATTCTTTCCAAGTTCTCTATAAATATTTTTATTACTCTAATCAGGATTTTATACTTCAAATGAATCTAAAAAGATCTTAAATTGAGAGCTATGATAAGTATGCAAAAGCAAAATGTTTAATAATTTAAGCAGAAATCTAATCACTTGTATCCTGTTAGAATAAAGCCTGTGAACAAAGGGATTTGATTAGCTTAGACAAACAACTCTCATGCTACAGAGGCAAAACCAGGAGAGCTTGTGGGAAATGTAAATTCGTTTAATTAATTCCAATCCACAAGTCTGGGGTGAGATCAGAAACCTGCATTTGAGCCAGCTCTGAGGTGATTCTAATGCAGCTGGAGGGAACATGCTTTCATAAATACTGGTAAAAAAGAAGCCCAATGCATCAAAATTTCAGACACTCCCATCACCCAGGAACAATGCTGCTCTGGCTCAGGGAATCTCATCTTACTGCACATCATGACACTATCTCCTCTTGTTTTGATCCAGCTTCATATAATAGATTTCTTACGATTGGCTTTCCTCGTGGTTTATCTAAGGTGAAAAAATTGCACTGCACTGCCAACATTTGTGGTTATAGTTATTTGTTGTATATCCTATCTGTAAAATGATACATTGTCCCTTTGTCTATCAGTTTCTCTCAGTTCAGTTAATACACATCCAATCCCATGAAACTTGGGTCCACTTTCAGGTAGGTATTGACATCTAAAATGTGAAGTCTCCCAGACAGGAGTTAGTGGGTCTCTTTTCCCAACAGTGGAATTTTTCCAGTAGAAGATTCCTCTAAAATCTGAAAATGGTCGCTTAACTCTAGGTCTATTTAAATTCAACCCTAGCACCTGACTAAAACAAAAATATGCTAAGAGGTGAAGTCAAGATCTGTTGGTCTTTCTCACAGAGCCATAAAAGAAAAATATTCCTGAGAACAAAGTCATCATGGACAAAAGAACTAAAAGAGATATAGGAAAAGGGAGAGTTCTTTAGGAAATAATTATCTGAATCCTAAACATAGCTGGTCCTACAGCTATATTTGTACTGCACAAGTCAACCAGTTCTCTTCTTTGAGCCAACTGGAGTTGGGTTTCCTTCCTTTAATAAGGAAAAAGTCTGAAGTGAAACATCTCTCTACCTCTACATGCAGTGTGTAGCTTGTAATCTAAAAGGAAAAGTTAGGTCCAACCACTTACTAGGGTATATATGTAGACAATCCATGCTGATAAGAAGTATAGCCTTACAGGATATGAACTGAATGTCAAACTTGCACTTGTGATTGTGAGGTGAATCTGATACCACAAGGAAACAGTAATAGCACAGGCTGAAGACTGTGTTTTGACAAAGACATTGACATGTTACAACATAGCAAAGGACAAAATCTCAAGGTGTTTTACATCTCTCTATATCTTGCTCTGTGTCATAACGAATTTTCCCTGTATACATTTAGCAATGTTACTCTAAAATGAGAAGCCTCCCCTACCCTCAGTGCTCCATGTAGAGGTGAAAATTTTGACAATTGAATATCATCACAGTCAGTCACCTCAGTTATGACATCAAGGAGGCAGTTATCTGGTCTGCAGGAAAAGTTCTGGGCAGAGTGCACTCACAGGTCTAACTGCAGGTAAAATTCTTTCTTGTTGCCCTTTATAAGTTAAATAAGCTTCACTGCTCATATACAACTAAAAGGAAAAGTAATAGAATTACAAATTTTCTGAATAAAATTAGGCACTTAACAAGGAACATTTTATTATGCTAAACATATTTTCATTCTTTTGTATTCTGGCCCCAAGGTCAGAATGGGACTGGATAATCATATAAAGCCACTCACATTTAAAAACCAGCCAGCCTCATGAAATCACTTGACATGATAATGTTTATAAGAATAATTTTCTCCCTTACAAAACAAAGCAAAACAAATCCCATCTGTGAGAAGAGCTAATGATCAGCAAAGTGGATGGATTTTGGGGAGTGAGAGCTGACCGGTATCTTGCCTCTCTCTCTCCAGGCTAGAAAGCATGCACCCTCCCCTTTATATAAGAAAAACCTTGGCACTGAAAGCAAGAATAAGAATCAAATCTCCAGCTGAAGAGGAAAGCAAAAGTGCTTCAGTGGCTTTTGCAAATGTTCAGGGTAAATATTGTGTTTGGTGTCATTATTAGAAGAGGAAATAACCATTAAGACTAGTATTACATTTATCTTGAAATGTAACTGAGAATATGGCAAAAGGTAGAAACGGGAAGCCATACTAATGTATTTTCTCAGACCAGAAATCTAGTTTGTCAACAAAGTATCAAAATAAGTCATACCTCACTGTGTTTGCCTAGGCAAAAACCAAAAAACAAATAATCCAATGAACAAATGAACACACCCCCCCAATTATGAGCCTCCTCAGATTTTGACAAACTCTTCCTTCTTCCTGTTTCTCTGGGTCAGTGCCTCATCTACACACATGTGCCCTTCCATTTCTGGCCTTGAGTAAATCTATTCATTGTGCCTGGATTCCTGAGCAGCCACTGGGCATCTAGAAGAGTGTGGAGTTATTTCCTCTTGCTGTAAAACATCATCAAGGAGAAATGAAACAAGGCACTTGAAGGCTAAGTTCTTTTGTTTCTCCTCTTTCACAAGAACTATGCTGATACAGTTTCTCCTTGAATTCCTTCAGGAAGAGTCCCCAGTGCCAACTAAGCATGCTTCTAGAGGGACAGAGTATGCCTCACCTGAATTTGTTGAACAGTAGTCCTATCTCATTACTCAGTGTGTTCACTCTCACACTCTGGGTTTGCACAACCCAAATAAATCAATAACATGCTAAGTTTTACCTTGGACTCTGCTTCCTAGACAAAGAAAGAGGGAGCACTGCTGACGTTATTGTATCTTTGCTCACTGTCATAAATACTTTAATAAAATTAGTAAGTTTGCCTATCTAATGTGCAGCAAATAGGGTTGATACTGCTTTGCACTTTGAATTACAGATGGTAAGGTATTTCTCATTTATACAAAGCCTTTCAAAATGCCTTCTTCATGCAGTTATTACCAATAAGTGCAAGGAATGTGCTTGTGTGTCAGTTAAACTATACTGTTTCATAACAAAGCACCAAAAGCTAAACAACTTAAGGTTATGATGCAAGGAGACGGGGTTCTGGCACAATGGTGCTCCTGGGGTCATTCAGGCAAATGTAGCTATTAGCTAGGCAGGTCTAGAAGGTCCAAGAGAGCTTCACAGACTATCTGGTGCTTCACTCTGCCCAAATCAAGCAGAGCTTCTTCACAGCACACAGACTCAGAACAGACCTCAAGCATAAAGACTAGTTCACAGGAGGAAATGATAGCTCAGTTCTTCTAAAGACTGGGCACAGAAGCCCCAGAACATTATGATTACTAAGTTGTATTGTTCACAAAGACAGCAGGATTCAAGGGGATGGGAACTAGACTCTACCTAGATAGGATGAACAGCGCATCTGCACACAGTTGAAGGCCCTGGCAGCTGCCTTTTTTGAAGTCCAGGTACCATGGAGGCTCCTCAATTTGACTAGAAATTATAATCACCCAGGCATCTATCTTGTCAGACCTGCAACAGACTAAGCCACATTCCAAGTCAATTAATTCACAGTCTGTGGGAGTGGATCTCAGTAGGTCTTTAAAACTCTTTGGGTGATTTCAATATTTAGACAACTTTAGGAATCATTGTTCTGCATTGGTTGTAAATAAAAAGAGATTTAGAAAAGCTGAAGGCTCTGACGTGTGTGTGGTTACATGTCATGTCATTTCATATCATGCTCAGTGGCTTGTTTTGAAGCATAGCCTGAGTTAAAAATTAAAGCTAGATTCCCAGTACCATAAAAGAAAGAAAGAGGTAAGAGAGGAGAGAGAGAGAGAGAGAGAGAGAGAGGTGCAAGCTAAATACCAATTCCAAGCTTGAGTGATTTCTTGTAAATAACATTTTCAATGTTAAAATCATGACAGTTTGGTTCAAATTTAGGCCGCTGATTTCCGTAGTATTTTGCTCTATCTCTCTCTGCTAGACCATCTACATTTTGGTGAGTTTTGCTTCTGAAAAGCATTTCTATCATCTCTACTGAGTTCCTCAAAATGAATGGCCTAGGCTGGTGCTGTATGAAGTGCATGGTCCATACTCTTACAGCATCAGCATCATTGATGAGCATGTTACAGTAGAAATGTGGAGGTTCTTCCCTGGACACTGAGTCTGAATTCCTGGGAACAAGGCCCACAGATGTGTATTTTGAAAAGCATGACAAGAAGCATGGCTGCTATGCTTTCATCTTCATCTGTCTCCACCCTCCCTCATCAGGAAAAATGTCAGATTTCCATTTTGCAATACACGAATCACAGGCATATTAGGAAGAGCCAATCAATGCTAATTTTGTCCAGACATACCTTAAAAAGCACAGCCAGCAGCTTCAGACAGATACACTATAATCATCATTTGGGACTGAATTTTGCCAGTCATTTATTTCAGTGGCTGTAGAAAATTTTTCTTTTTTCTTTCTTTTTTTTTTTTTATCGGTATCAGGGATCAAACTCACGACTGTGTGCTTGCAAGGCAGGCACTTATGCCACTGAGCTAAATCCCCAGCCCCTGTAGGAAATTTTTCACACCCACACTGGGGGCTGGAGTGTGGGGGTGAAGGATGAGCTGAGCACAGATGTCTGCAGAAGGGAAGCTCTGTCTCTTCTAGCACACATCAAAATGATCAAGGCGAGTTAGAGAGTAAGTTTTTCTCTGATCTGGAAGGAAAAAATCTCCCCCTTAAAGTCAAGCAGAAAATCAAGACTTATCTTTGATTCAGTGGTTGGTTTTCAGTGTGAGTTTATAGTAAAAAAAAATCATTTGGGTTTTAGTATTTTAAAAATATGCTCTTTATAACTAGCTTGGGCTGAAGTTTGCCAAACAGCAATGAATAACGCTGATTAACCAAGTAATATTCTAAAAGATTGCCTTAAAAGAAAGATGAGTTATTCACCCTTTAATATTTAGTGGATTTTAATAACTCCTTGTGAGTCTTATCTATATATGAAAGGATAAACTACAATGCAAAACACTTTTTGGGTACAAAGCTTCATGATCTGAAAGCAAAAGTATTTCTTAAAACACACACCATATAAATCAGAATTTTGCTAATTCACATGAGTCTTCCTGAATGCTTAGCAATTTTTTTACTAGAGTTTCTTCATCAGTTAACATATAATCTTATCTCTAGTACACCGAAGCAAATGGAAATTAAAAAGCCCTTTTCAAAACTCACCTTTGATAAATTATGGCTCATAATTCTCACATTTCACAAATTGTACATTTAAACTTAAAAAAAAGGCTAGTTAATCAATTTCCTCCCTTACAGAAGAGAATGTAATCAAAGGTACTGCAGCCAAGGTTCAAGCTCTGGATAAGGAGGCTGCTGGCCAAACACCTCAAGCTGCGATGGGCAAGGTCACCCTCTTGCTGCACTGCAGGTCTGGTTGGAAGGAGTGAAGCTGCCCCCTCCCTCGACAGTCTGTTGGCAACACGAATCCCTATTATACTATCTTCCACAGAGACAAAAATACAGAAGTGGATGTGAAATGCTCATACTGTACTGAGCAACAAACTCATTTTCCTACATAATACTCACATGACAAGTCTGTGAGTTTTACTTTCCTTGAACACATTTCAAGGAAGAAGTAAATCTATATTCCTTATACAAGTAACCAAAAGGATTTTAATCAGTGATGCATTCTGCAGTAGAAGAATTCTAAGTATTTCATAAATGATACAGAAGTTAAAACATCTCAGAAAGCACAATATGTCATTGCATGTTTAAGGAGGCAAAGTGAGTCCTATCTCTTTTCTAGTCAGGGGAAATACATATCCAACTAATTAGACAAATTGAGAAAACTGAGATTCTTCTGCCGGGTCTTCCGTTTACCAGTTGCACAAGCATCAGCGCTACCGTGGTCCTTACCTAGGTTTCACCATCTCCACACCAAGGTGGAATCTCAGAGATTGAAGTGGTTGCACCTGGATGGAACTGGCTGTTAGTGTCAGTCCACAGAGTAAAGGTCCCTACAGGGAGCTAAACTTAGCCATCATATTAAGGGTTAAAATAAGAATTCAAGATCAAATTCCACCCCCAAAAAGGCAATCCAGATAGACCCCTGGCCGGGAACAATGGGAAAGGCATTTACAGTAAGATTCATCTGGTAAAGTCTTGCACAGGGTATGTTTGATCAATGGAGTGAGATTTCATAAAATGGGAGTATTACTCTCTACCGTCTCATGACACTGTGAAAAATCAAATGAAATACTTCAAAGTGAACACAATTTGTAAATTGTAAATATAGGTACAAATACAAGAGATCAGTATGTATTACTATTTCACAGCATTCTCCCCAGTAGGGTAGGGTAGGGTAGACCCAGGTATTTGGCGGCTGGCTCAGAATACTCTTGAATATCTATACTGAGATTGTGAATTTTTCTGCCCTTAACTGGACTGCAATTTCCTTGAAAGCAGGCACTGTGCCTTAGTCATCGCTGTATCTCCATTTCCATAGTAAGACATTCAATCACTGTTTATGGCATGTTGAATAAATACATCCTGAATCCTCGCTATTATTCAGACTCCCAGCTGGCTACGCGTTACGCACAGTGGGATACTGTGGCATAATGTGAGAAACTGAATAGCAAATGCCTATGTGCCCAGGAATAAGATTCCCATCTGCCAAACAATTGTCCACAACCCCACCTTCCGAGCACTGGTTACACTAGATAAGGGTCCGAGCACTGGTTACACTAGATAAGGAAGACAACTACGGAGAATTAGAATCATTTCTTGAGGTTGGTCAAAAAAGGAGGCACTGATAATTAAATGTTGGAAAATAGTAGTAGCTAAACCTCTCCGTGTCCTTACACGGCAAGTACCACACTACAAGCCTCACATTCTTACCATGTTTAAACTTCAGAACTACACACTACAGGAGTTTCGTTATCACCCATATTTTACAGATGCAGAAATTGAGGGTTGAGAGACTGACATAACCAGACTGTGTGTGGCAGAGCCAGAATACAGCTATAGATCCATTGTATATCACAGCCCATATTCTTAAGCAGTACGGCAGCCAGCTTCCTTTATCTGCAGTGAGAATGGGACGGCCTCATCTTGATCACCTCAAAGCCAAGCAGAAAAGGAGAACTTCTCCTCCTGCTCCTTCTTTGCACTATTTCTTCCCATATACCTTGTGTCAGGCACTGTGCCAGGCATTAGAGATACATCAGCAAATGAGGGCCCAGGAGCATACGTTTGAGGACAAGAGTCAAGGCTATGTGAAATGCAGTGAGAAAGTTTGCCTGGGAACAAGATGTCATTAAGGTGACCACATGTGGTGAGATGGGAGAACAGCAAGGGGCTGGAGTATAGGAAGGCAAGGCCAGCCCCTCACTCCTGGCACCAGGGGAGTATTGTGACCACACTGCAAATCTACATGCAAGCCAGATACTTCACACCAGGCACAGCAGAGTGACAGCGTGAGCCTCAGAGGTCACTTCCTAAATGAGAGTTCGCCCTGCCTGAGTAGAGGCAGAAGATGGTGGGAACACTGCAGTCAGTCCCCTACTCTGCCCCAGGTTCACTGGAATCTGTTAAAATACCCAGCTATATACTGCCCTCTAAACCGCCCTCAAACTCCACTGGAAACAATTGCCTGGCTTCTTCTGTTTGCTCCTCAGGACAGTCTGCTCTTGCTGATTATACGCTTTTTCCAGCTTGCCGCACCCTTCTCTCCTTTGCTTAACCTTCAGGGTCCCTGCGGCTATACCATGTCTTCTTTATACAGTCCCTGCTATTCCAACTAGCTCTGAGGATATGTGACACTACCTCCAAGACCCCTGGCCACATCCTCCTTGGGGGTTAGATCCACCACTAGGCTTGATTTAGTCTCACAAAGAATTAAAGCTGACATAACTTCAGACAACAGCAGGGTCAGAAACCTAGGGCATTTCTCCCTCTTCTCTTCAAGTATATGTCCTCTGTCTTCTGCCCAGCAAATACTTACTGATGACCCATCCTCCTTTACACTTCGCTGAGGATAAAAATGACAAATAAAATTCTCAGCCTAAAGGGTTTTGTAACCTGACAATGTCAACCAGGTGCGGGAATTTGAGCTGTACCTCTCTGTACTTGCCACAATCATTTCTGTCCATAAAATCTTTCTCAAGCTTCAGGCTCATATCTGACTCCCTACCTGGCATTTGTACTTACATTTTAAAATTAGTATGCCCAAAATAGGATATTCTTCCCTGGATGTGAAACACGACCCCCACCAACACCACCTGGCTTTCCTCTTCTCTATATGCAGCATCAGTAGCAGTCAAATAAAATGATCCAGGAGTTATCTTGGATTCTTTTGCTCTTACTAGCCCTTACATCAAATCACCAAGTCTTATCCATCTCACCTTCAGATTACATCCTGAATCCATTTGCCCTGCTTTAAGTCCATTTTCAGTATCCTGTTCCATTAAGAGGCTATTGCTGGCCCACGGAGTCTGCAATGTACCCTTCCTCCGGTCCTGTACAGCCCTCCACAGGAACAGGGTGGGCTGGATTTTAGAGATGTGACCCTCAGGCTGGGCACTATGGTAGGTAAATAACCTGCCGAATCACAGCTGCAGTCTTGTCAGCATCCTGCATCCCTAGTATTGCAGCCCCCTCCTTCTCTGGTCCACTCTCCATACAGCATCCACATCATCTTTTAAGATTTTAAGCCCAGTTATACCACTTCCCTGCTTAAAACCCTTTGGTTCTTTATCTTGTTTGAGGAGGCCTTACAGGATCTGTTTCCAGTTGACCTCCTTGATCTGTCAGTCCCCACCTACTCTGGCTGCCTTTCTTATCCTTAAAAAACATCCAGCCTCTTTGCCCCACAGAAGTGTCTACCTCTGCTCCTTCCTACCTTCATGCACGGCCTGTCATACTGTATTATTCAAAATAAAAAATAACAAAGCACACCTGGCCCTACCAGCCAAGCCTCAGCTCAGACCTTGCCAATGACTCACTTTTCACTAACCATGTGTTCCCTGGCTCTCTCAATTAAGCAAACCACACTCACAAATCTCATCATCATTCTCTTGCTTTCTTATTCCTATAATGATATTGCGTATCTATCTACACCTATATCTACTTTCTTAAAGGATTGAGTTTTTCAGATTATTTTACTATAATAAAAACTATCATGTTAATGATGTAATCATTTAGACTTAACTTTTCCCTTCATAGCATATTGCTGCTAAGAACTACTTACATTGTTAATTAGCCTATTTATTTTGACTGCTGTATAATGTTCCTGTTTGTGGTAAAACTGCACAGGTACTGCAGTTCCAGGTTTTTATTATTAGGAATAAGAATGTTGTGCATATTTATCTCCTGCTGCTAGCCTGTGAGAGTTTCTCAAAGTAAAACATAGAAGAAGATAAATAGTTGAGTCACAGTTGCACAGGTCAGATTAGAGATCAGGCTCAGCTGTTGTGAAGTCATTGTGGTAATCCATACCCCTAGCACCAATGTCTGCAGGCCCTTTGGCTCCACATGCTCTTCAACAACTTGATATTGTGGAACTTTTTCATTTCAAGCCAAGCTGATGCATGTAAAAAGCTATTTCAATGTAGCCTTCATTAGCATATCCATCATTCCTGGAGGTCATTACCATCACTTACTACATTCATCTGTATTTCACAGCTTTTCAACATGTCAGTCTGAATGTCTTACTAGAAAGAGAACTTTTCTTCCACTCTTTGTGAAAAGAGCCCTCCTCTTTTACATCACGCTATTTCTCTTACTGCCTGGTATCTATCACAGCCTAAGATCAAATAGATTGTTTATTGGTAGGCGATCTGTTTCCTGTAACTAGAATACAAGGATGTTGGCTGCTTTGTTTGCTGTTGCATTTTTAATTCTGCAACAGTGCCTAAGACGGAGTGGATGAACATGAACGACAGATATGCCCTGATTCAGAACTACATTCTAGTCTCAGATGCTCTGAATTTGTCTCAGTTCCCTGTTTACTATGATCATAAACAAATTATTTAAATCATCTTTTCTTGAGTTACCCTACTTGTAAAAAAGAGATAGTCGTTCTCACTTCATAGGGATGCATAAAAAGCTTAGTATTTGAGTTAACATTTGTAACATTCTTACAATAATACATAAGGAGTGCTCAACAAATGTTGGTTATTACTATTAAGGTGTGATTTTTTTTTTTTTCATTACTGTTCAATGGCCCCAAAGCAGCTTGGACCTAGCAAGCTCCCTCCTTCCCCTCAAGTCTGCATCCTCCTGATTTTGCAGATACTTATCCCTGTAGCCAACAAAAAGAAGTAAAAAGAATTCAGGGGGAAAGTTCTCGGGGAAATTTATTTTCAAGAAGAAGGTCTGGTTACCCCAAATCTGAAGAAGCTGAGCACCAGCATAGTGCTCCTTGGTGAATAAATGATGCACAAACCACCCAGGCCCCCTACAACCCCAACACTGCATTACACAGGAGCCTGAACACTTTCCCTTCTCTCCTTTAATTTTCCTCATATTTTCAACAAGAGGAAAGGGAAGTTAGAAATGGAGATGGCAGAGACATAAAAGATCCGAGGAAGAAAGAGAAGTAGAGAAATAAGGAGAAAGAAAGGAGGGAAGAAAGGGATGGATAGGAAACTCTAGGTCATGCAAGTTGACCTCTAGGGCAGCACAGTCACATGCTGCATATTAGAGGGTAGAGCATCCCACCCACCCAGGAGATTTTTCTTTTTAAGGAGTGAAGGCTGAGGCAAGAAAGAGCAGAAAGACTGCAGGGCACCCAAGGCCTGATGTGAGGAGCTAAGGAGTGGAAGCCCAAACCAAACTTGAACATCTAGCCTGGGGGAGGCTGATCGCCAGAAAATCTGTAGCCCCCAGGGAAGTCATCTGAGTCGCCTGCCCGCTTACCTTGCTCTGCAACCTGGAACCCCGCTCCATTGGAAGCATTTCTCGCCCCAAAGTGATAAATGCGGCCTTGGTTAACTGCGCCAAGGGGCAAAGCCCAAGTGCGATTCCACCGAGAATTCTGGCAGATTCACTGATAGAAATTGTTTCCATTTGAGAAGGATCAGGAGTCCTTGCCAGGACCAGCTGTCTCTCGGGTGTCAAATTCCGTGACGGGTGGCGACCTACAGCGCGCCACCCCCTCCTCCCCCGCCGGGGAGCCCCGGGGTGCGGGCGCCGGGCGAGGCCGAGCGGGGTCGAGCAGGGCCCCGCTGCCCACTCGCGGCTGGTCGGAGTCCGCCTTCGGGGAACCCCGCGCCTACCTGCCCGTCCCCGCTGCAGTACGGCCTGAGCTAAAAACGGAACCGCGTCTCAGGAATCCCTGCCGGGACTGGGGACTCCCTCCCTCCCGAGTTCCTGGCTGCAGGAACCAGCCAGGTTGGCGGGGGCCCCGGAAGCTCCGGGCATTGCCGACCTTGAGGCTGGGGAGGACTGTGCCTGCGCCAGAATAGAACACGCGCGCGCGCACCCGGACACACACGCATACATGCACACCCACCCAAACACACACACGCACACACACGCACGCACACATGCACACACATGCACACACGCCGTTTCCACTTGGTAGTTTCCTCCCGGTGCAAGGACTCTTCCTCAACAGGACCGCGCAGAGGCGAGGGAACCCTGCGCAGAAAAACGCAAGTCAATGCTCCCAGCCCCAAATTTGGGGATGTTTAATGTAAAGATTTGGGTTTAAACCTCTCAAGACAGATACAGAACAAAATGCCATCCTGATCATCAAACACCATCTGTACGCGTGTGCGTGGGTGTGGGTGTGTGTTTAGGTCGAATTTCAGGAGCTCTAACCCGAGCTTCGAGGAAACCGAGAGGGAAGCACAGATCGAGCTGCTTCCAAGCACTGCTGGAGAAGCCTCTGGGTTTCCTCTCCTGCAGCGCAAGGGTTAAGGCACCGCCCTCCCCTCCCCACCACGGCTTCCCCAGCCCGGCGAGCGCCTCGCGGGGGAGGGGAGAAGCCGCGAGGGGGGGGGGGACGCGAGGGGCGGGGCGCGGGGGAGCCCGGAATCCCCCGCCCGCTCCGAGCCCAGAGGCTCCAGCCTGCTCTATTTATAGCTGCGCCTCCAGCTGTGGCCAGGAACTCGTGAGTCCCGCCGAGCATTTGGGGCTCCAGAGCTTTCCAGAGACGGGATTTTCATAAATTCTGTGAATGGCAGGAAGGTCTCCAGCCTTCTGGGTTTAGATTGCCTCTGTTCAGTCTGCCTTTCACATATGCTGTTACCAGGACACACACACACACACACACACACGGAGCCAAGGGACTTCTGAGGCAAGAGGTGAATGCAGGCTGGGGGATAGAGGAGGGAGGAGAGAGGAAAAATAGGAGAAGAGAGACGGAAAGAATTTTCCGTGGTCCTATTGCCTGCAGGCTTATTTTCTGCAACACTCAACCTGCCTGCGGTTTTGCCTGTCAATCACGAGGCCAAAAATAGGTATGAAGCAAATTTAAAAGCAATGAAAGGTCGCATCTTCTGTCATCTAACTGCCTGCTTACCACAGGTCTCAGGGCGGTCTGCACAGCTGGCCAGTCAGACCTCACACCGCCCTCGGAGTCCCCACAGACAACGCTCTAGTCTTCCACGCAGGAGTTCCTGGCCCCAGGGGATCCCGATGGCGGGGGTGGGGGGGGTGTCCGAGGTTATCTGCTATCTGGAGCAGTATATGCGGCAAAGCATGGAGCACATTGTACCTGTTTAGAAGGTTTTAAACTGGCACTTTGCTCTAACGGCCTTCCCTGCAGTAACTCCTGACTGGAGCAGTTTTGAGCCCCAGTGCTGGAAGCTGAGGGCATTTGCACTCCGGAACACAGCTGAGATGCTGCTTGCTGCCAGGTAGGTGTGAGAGGAAGGTGAGAGATGAGCAAAAGGGCCCCCTGGAGTCTGCAGCAGTGCCCCTAGCCACCCACCTCTGCCCCTCTTTCCCTGGCCCCTACTTCGCACTCTCTAGAGGTTTTTTCTTTGGGGGGGGGTGTCGGGGGAGCTGGTCTTAATGCAGTGAGAGGTTACTCTTTATTAAACAGTATTTAATCAGAATAATCCTAGAATGCACCTTCTAGTCAGTTTGACTTTCTAGTTGCCTATGGGCTAGACAGAAGCACCTTTGACTTGGCTTCTTTGGCAGTATTCTCCTCTTCTATTCATTTCCCTGTCCCAGTACAGCGAGTCCTGAACACCGTTTCTAGGACAAAGTGCCCTCTGCACGTGCAGAGGAGAGGTAAGAGAAAGGCCCTGCAGTTGGTCACCCCCTTTATTTAATCTCAATAACTGTGTTATTCACGCTGCAGTTCCCTATCTGGCCAGTGTGAATAATAGTAATTATAGGTTCCTCACAGAGTTCTGTGAAACTAAATGTGGATGTGAACATCTACAGGACTTGCTTAGACTAGTGCCTGACCTGTGTTAAAATTCAATAAATATTAAACATTATTGCTGCACAAATAGGCATTGAAGTTAATTTGTATGAATTTGTTCAAAGTGCATTTAAATAAAATCTGTTTTACCCATGTAAATTCATACTATAAATCAATTTCCTGTTCACTGTACTGAAGGAGATCCCCAAGTCATTCTCTTCTCCATGTAAGGAAGGCCCCAGTCTTCACCCTGCATTCTCTTCTTCCAGGGAAAGAAAGCCCCTCCTCAAAAGCCAGTTTAACAATCCTGCTTAATGTTAATCCATACAAAACACCCAGGTAAAGAATCTTCCATCAACAGTGTTTCATGATTACCTGAGAGTAACAAACCCGTTGATACATGAAAAGTTCTTTAATCATAAAAATATGAAGTTTTCCAAGGGATAAAGAAGGAGGAGTAGTTTTATTTAGTTTAGTTTAGTGTACTCAAAGCTTAGTACAGGTTTTGTAGTAGTTTATTTCCCCCCTTGAAAAAACTCTGGATGATAAGAACTGGAACCTATGAGAGCTCTGGCAGAGAAAGTTGGTTATTCCAATTTTAATTCCCCCCACTATCAAAGACAATCTCTGACTTTTAGGCTCTTCTCTCATCTGTTTCCCAGATGCCATAGTATCCAGCCTTGCTTCAGGTCCACAACAATGGAACCTTCTGACTATGGACTGAAACTTCTGAAGCCATGTTCTAAAATAAACTTTTCCTCTTTTAAGTCATTTTTTCTCATGTATTTTGTCACAGCGATGGAAAATTAACACACTGGCTAAACTGGAAAGTCAGAGAAGAGTCAAGGGTTGCAGGTCACAAACCCTAACACAGACCTGCTTGGTTCACCTTGGTGGTAAGGGAAGAGCAACTTGCCATTAGTAGCTCCTGAAATCGCTTCCTTCAGCTTTTCCAATCCTAGCCAAGATATATATGTTAACTCCACACAAAGGGCATTGTCACAATACAAAAACACTGGGGAGTGAGCTGCAAGGAGCCATGTCTTGAATGCAGAGCCAGTGGAGCTGGTGGTTCACTGCAGAGCAGGAGAGTCTGTCTTTTCTAAATCACTGCTAGGTTGCTGCTCACTGTTGCTTGTACCTAACCCTTTCTGACTGATGTATTATGCTGCACACATAAAAACCTGTCACAAATAAACATTTACTCGAAGAATCAAGAAAAAAGAACATTTTGCATTAGTGCAGGGGAAAAAGTCACTGAAGTATTTTCTTTAACTGAATATTCAAAAGAAATCTATTATAGACAATCATGTATTTGTCAAAGGTGACCACTCTGTTTGAAACCTTATGCCACTTTCTGTTGATATGGAAGGTCATAACTGTCACACTTATAAAATGAGAAGCTTGGATTAGATGGCTCCCAGCTTACTTACAATTCTCAAGTGTATATTTATAAGGTGCATTTAGGGGGCACCAAACAAAAGCAAAAGTCCCACTAGAGAAACCTTCCAAACAGGAAAAATGACTCAGAAGAAGACAAGATGTAGCTCTTCTTAGATCAACAACAACAAAAAAAGACATCTGAGACTAACAGCCACTATATTGTATCCCTTGATAAACTGTACTATTCAAAAAAATCTGTTGGCCTTAATCTTAATTCTGTGATTTAATGAGAACTTGAAGTTATCCTTTTTGTGGAAAGTTGATTATATAAAATGGGTGAGAAGAACAAACTAAATTTGATGATCAGATTAGTGGTCTGTGGTAGATACTAACAATGCACAACAGTATTTGTCCTCTTTTACTTTGGCATCCATAGAGGATTACACTTTTCCATTATGTTAAATTTTAAAAATGTGAGCAGAAATGATATATGTCACTTTGAGGCTGACACATTTAATTCTACTGCAAGAATTCTAACTTCTTTTTTGGCTTGTGTCTTTAAATTTTGGGGGGCTATTTTTTGAGTTCTTTATATATTTCTAGATCTTAGTCATGGGTCTGAGGAACAGCTGGTAAGATTTTTCCCCCCACTCTGTGAGTTTTCTCTTCACTCTGCTGGTGATTTATTTTGTATGCAAAAGCTTTTTAATAAGACAAGATCCCAATTGTTGAGTCTTTGTGATATTTTCCATACAGCTGGGGTTATGTTCATAGCCTTTGCTATACTATATCGTCAGGAGTTCTAAAGCCTAAGGTGTTCCAGCTCTGCTTCTTCAGGCAGCATCTCTAAATCATCCCAAACTTCCCACAAGCCAGTGTCTCACACAAGTCTGTATCAAGGATTTGCACCAAGAATACCCAGAAATCAGTTGTGGAAGCTAGAAAGTCTGCACCACCAAGGAGAAGGATCTGTGCCAGCAATCTGAGGGATCTGCACTGGAGCCAGGAGGTGATACTTAAGATAAGGACCAGAGCTCTCTGGAAGAGACTCACAGCCATCTTCAGCAACAGTGAGGAGCCGAGCTCCTCCAATGAGAACAGCTGAGTTCAGATTAAGAAAACCTGCACAACAAGCAATAGTATGCAATCTTTCCCTCTAATTCTCCTTTTATGCCTTGGTAGCAATACTCAGGTGAGCCTTCACACCCAGAACCATGCTGACTCAATTAAATTGTGTATTCTAAGTTGACTATTAGTTAATCCATCACAAGAATTCTCTATCTTTTTTAGTAATATAGTTATGCATGGTAGCAGTAATATAGAGATTCCTGCTACCATGCAGATCAAAAATCATCCATGCCTTAAAAAGATAAATGCCGGAGTCCAGCTGCGGCAGGGCTAGGGTTTCCCAAAGGTGGTCAGGGAGTCGGCGATTGAGAGACAGAAAACATTGCACACCAGTCTGTGAGTGAATCTGAATCCGCCTTTATTTTTTAGAAGCTGGAATATATATTTGCCAACCCTGGCAACAACCCCCAGCCCCAAGCAGGAAACGCCCCAGGCCCAGGGCCAGACAGGGAGAATCCCAAACAATAGGTGTTAATTGACCTCAACTCCAAGCAGAAGGCACCCCAGGTTCAGGGCAATAGGTATCAATTAACATTTTAATCTTGACATTTAGTCAGCCCGGGAAATGCAAGCCAACATACCGGACGCCCGCAGGAGGACCGGATGCCCACAGGAGGAAGAGATGTGTGAGATTATTAGGCCGCTCCCTACATTGCTTTTCTTATCATTTATGGGAGTGGCAGTCCCCGCAAGGACAGCGCCTGTCTTAGGTCAAGGACTCTTCACATGTACCCAACCAGGCCTTACCCGTCATGGGCCTGCAGGACAGCAATTGGTCCTGGGCCTGTCTTAGGCGGCTGGTGGCGTAACATATGGGTCCTAGTTGCCCGTCTCTGGCTGCCTGTCCAGTGTCTCAGGGTAGTTGTCTCACAGGAATTTTGTAAATCCTCCTCCATGAGCTCTTTCACTTCTCTCACATTCACAGAAGGCAAAACCCCACAACCAGTCCTCACAAAGGGGTTATCTAGAGGGCCTCCAGCAACCCCCCTGGAGTCTCC
>PVLA01002198.1:36957-168142 GCA_004027455.1 Hydrochoerus hydrochaeris | reverse complement strand
ATTCCCACATGCAGCGTCCTTTTCCTGGAGAAGCGATTGTCACAAGGCGTGGATGGACTAGGATGCGGCATGGACAGAAAAGGGCGCCGCAGATAAAATATTCATGATGTCAATAGTTTTCATTTCAGATATTTGGTTAATACTGCAAACTTCTCAAAGTTTATAAAAAGTGAAATAAAATGAAAATGTTCATACTTGTTATGGTTTAGATCTAGAATGCCCTTCACAAAGGCTGAATTGTTCAGAGGAAGGATGTTTGGAAGGCGATTGGATCATGGAGGTATTAATCTCATCAGTTAATTAATCCACTAAAGATTTCTGAGCTGAATATGTAGTTAGGTGATAGGTCCTGTCAGAAGAGTTTGGTCACTGGAGGTGTGATTTGAAATTGTCCCCAGTTCCTCTCTTCATTCTCTGATCCCTGGATGCCATGGAATGAGCAGCTGCCTACATCCGGGACCTTTCACCAAGCAATTTCAGCCCTGGAGCTGGCCTACTGTGGGCTGAAACTACACCAAAATAATCCTCTCCTCCTTTAAATTGTACGTATTGAATGTTGGGCCAAGCCATGGAAAAGTAACTAAGACAACCCCTACCAAAAGAAAAAACTACTCTCCACTAGTAGTGCATAACATGCAGCACAGAGCAAATGATATGTGCAAAAGTCAAATGCTTATACTTTCTAGAATGTGTATTAGGGTTGTATTAAAATTAACATGTGGTGTACTAACACATGAAATATTACTAATTCATAGTTTAATGACTTTTATCTAAATGTAGACTTTGCAAGTTGATTACAACAGTGAGATGGTACATATTTAATTTATACTTAGGAATTTGATTTGACAAGGTTAAATTTTATTAGCTTGTTGGTCACCATTTATTTTGATAATTGAATTTATATGTTGGAGTTATCACTAGTTCTATTGTGCTATAACATCATAGCAATCCAATCTGATGGTGAATCTCCTTTTTATAAAATATAAAAAATTTATATGAAAGTTTAAGAATATTTGCTATGTTTTTTCTGTGTTTAATAAAAATATTCTATTTTTCCTTCTTTTTAAAGCTATAACTAAAGAAATAAGAAACACTGGGATTTACAATTAAGATGGGTACTATTTCTCTAACATAAATTAATATCTAAAGTTATAGAAAAAATTGTGATCTAATAACAGAATTATTGTAAGTATCTGAATCTAACAATTACTAGCTATATATGCTTAAGTAACTACATTGTTTTAGTACTATGTATAATTTGAAGTTCAAAATTTTGGGCCAATGCCCTTAGTTGCTTACCAAGAAATAAAAGCCAGAGACACATGAGATTTTTCTCATATTACCAGGACAAACCAGAATTAGCAGACATTCTATTAAGCAGCTATAGCTATATTGCAGCCCTTACTATGTCTAACCAGAGCAGGTTACTGTACCGGGAGAAGAGTCTTAACACTAAGAGAAGTTGGTTTTGAAACAACAGCAAGAGATGTCCAAACATAAAGCATTAGAAATATCCCAAAAACAATGAACAAAAATGGTCATTAAACTAGAATTCAAATCTAAATACTCATAAAAACCATCTTTCAAGAATGAGGGTGACTAAAGAAACCTGGAAAAGGTATTCCAGAACAAAAATAAACATGATTCCAAGAGGAAGGTCAGAGACATGGGAAGCAGGAAGAGTGCAATAAAGGTAATGTTTTCATCAGGGATTCCTTGTGGTATTTCCTGTGAAATGTGGATGCCTTTCTCCAACTCAAACCCCAAGGAAAACATTTGAGAAACTGAGACAATAGGAGAAACTTTTATAAGTCTTTGAGGCTTAAAGTTTAATGAACATATAGATGTTACTGGCTCAAAGGAATCCACAGGCCAGTCAGAAATCAAGATCAGAAGGAACTGAGAGGTGCTGGTAATAAATAAGAGACAAGTCATCCCCAGTGCACTGGTCTTGCTTGTAACTGTTCCCATGTTAAAAGGCTGCATTTGTGTCCCTGTCTGAAGCCAGCAATGAGTCATTCTTACAAATAAATCTAATGGGTGTATATGTAATACATAAACTCTATACAAATCTTTTGAGTGGTGGTCTAAAAAATAGTATATTTGATAACAAAATAAGCCTCTAAGTTGGTAATGTTGATACATGATTCTAGAACTGCTGTTAATTTTGTGAGAAGATCCAAATGTTACTTCAAAAAAAAAAAAAACTACCTAATAAGAATGTTTGCTGGCTTTTCCAGTTTGCTATTATTAGAGGAAATGCAATGAGAAAAGCTGTGGATATTGTTCAGGAATATTATCATATGGCAGATGGTATATGTGTATAAGATATTGTTAAATCATAAGGAATTGCCACTGCTTACATGTCAGTGTGTGTGCAGATGTGTGTATGTGTGTGTATGTACATATTTATGCCAATCAAAATAAAGAGAAATGAGATTAAAGAGAGAGAACCCAGATATATTGAAATGAAACAAAGTGCTTAGAGGGTATAATTGCTCTACAACTGAAATGATGTTCAAAGGGAAATTTATGTTAGTAATTGCTTACATTAGAAAAATGGCTGAAGTGAGAGAATGAAAAACAGGAAAATCTTAAAGTAGAAGAAATGAAATAAGATTATACATAAATAAATTATAAGCATACAGTAGATAGCCTAGCTTAAAAACATCTCTTTCAAGATTCATGGAGGAAATAAAAGGAGGAGACATAAATGAATAACTTTAGAAATGCAAAAGGAGATAGAGCACAGTTGGAGCATAAATGTAAAAGATAAGAGCTTATTATAAACAATATTATATCAATACATTTGACAACTTAGACAAAGTACACACTTCCTAGAAAAATATAAGTTGCAAAATGATTCAAGAGGAAACTTAAAGAAACATTAGTTATCATTGGAAAAATTAAATGACTAGTTAATATTCTTTCTGATAAAATAGCTTCAGGTCCAGATAGCTTTTTGGTCATTATGCTTAATAGAAACAGTAGTACGGTAATGATAGTAATAACAAACTAAAACAAACTCCTTTAAGAAAAAAAGATTTTAAAAATACACCCCAACTCACTGTAGAAGACAGGTATGACTTTAATATTAACATGTAGTAAATGCTATAAATAGAAATATTATTGGCTATTTTGACAATACCTATACAAATGTTTGAATCAAAACATTAGTAAATCAAAGTAACAATATGAAAATATGTATTGAGATGAAGCCATGATATCTGAAAAATGGAAAGATATTTAATTGTAAAGCTATTTTCAATTTCTATTTTCTAATTAATAAAATTTTTTCAGCATATGAAATGTCCTCTCTGTATACATAGTTAAATTTATTCTATTTGTCACAGTTGAAAATTTTATTTCCATTTCTGAAATTTTGTAAATATTCAATTTCATGTTTGATTTCCTCTGTGATTTTGAAACTTTAATAGTGCATACTCTTCACATAGTTGATAATTGACTGTATTGGATTTTGGTTAATAAGGTCTATAAAATGCCTACTTTTAAAAATATATTAAGCTTTATTTGTACAAATCCATTGTTTTAAAAACAAGAAGTTCCATGAGTAGAAGAAAACAAAGTATGTTCCATTTGGATTAAAATTTTACATTTGTACTATGTTTTTAGCTCTTTATATAGCTACAAAAATAGTTACACTGATTGCATTATATAAATCTACATCCATAATTACTTTCTTGTTTATTTAATTCATTAAATTCTAATAGATAGATGATAGATATTTTGAATTTTGTTTGTTTGTTTTAGTTTTTTAAAACATGTTCTCACTATGTAGTTCAGGCTGACTTTGAATTCAGTATGTTGCCTACGCTGGCTGTATTGAAATCATAGAGATTCCCCTGCCTCAGCCTGGGTTTACAGGCCTACACCACCACGCCCAGCTGTGTAAGTAACGTATATTAAGAAGGATCATTTTGTTTTCATCTTGATCTGTTTATATTTTGAGAAACTTTTATTTTACATGCTCAGTGATTTTTAATGATTAAAGTTTGTATTTGTTTTAGCTTCTTGGATAATTGTAAATGTTATTCCTAAGTAACATCTCCCTTTGTCTCATTAAGTTATTTTGTCTTTGAAGGTTTTTTTATCATATAGGTTCCAATTTTCTTTTAGCCTGTCTTATATACATTTGATTACTATTAAATTTTGGCTCTTTTATTTTTTTCTTTGAGATATATTTCTTACAATTGTTCTTAACCCAATCTGACAGCCTCCATCTCCAATAGAAGTCAGCAGAAAATTCAGCACTTCCCGTTCATTGGAGCAGCCAGTATGCAGGACTTATTTCTTCCATCTTACTTTTTTTTTTTTAATTCTTTAATAGTCTTACTGTTTCTGTTTCTTTATCCTGTCCTGAAATGGGCTGGGTTAATGAACTTTCTGTTTATTGCACCTTTACTCCTCCAAAAGCCTTACTTAATTTCTCTCTCTGCTCTCTAACCTCTATCTCCACTAACTATAAAAAGTATGTAGGAAAGGACCTTTTATTTTACCACTACTCTTTCATTCAAATGCTGGTTTTTGTTTGGATAACTTTGAATTTAAAATGCCATGCTAATATATTTTTTATTTTTATATTTAGCTTCATCTTAAAATCTCAGTCATTTTCATTTACATTTAATCAGTAATAATGAAAGAAAGGCTCACTGCTCACCTGGTGTCTTATTCCCCTATCATGAGATTTCTGTTTTGACCTGCCTAGCACTTCACCAGTGAACCTCCTTCAGAGTTTCCTTAGGGTAGGGCCTGGGGGTATGTAGGATGCTCTCTGAAAACAAACGCTCTGAAAGAATTTTTATTGCTGCCAAACGCATTATTACAAACTTTTCAATTTAAAACACTTGTCTATTATCTCAGTGTTGTATGATTCAGAAACACAGACAGGATTGAATGGAATTTCAGCCTTAATTTCTATAAGCCTGAAGTCAAGGTGTTGGCTAAAATAGGCTCTTACTCAAAATTTCTGGGCCGGGGATTTAGCTCAACGTCATATATATATATATATATATATATATATATATATATATATATATATATATATATCACATTGTGCCCTCTATCTTTAGAGCCAACAAAGGTATGGACTTTCTGACTTCTGCTATCAACCAAAGAAAACTCTACATCAATGTCTACATTATTATTTGATTGGATACCACAAGAGAGGAATGCGGCAGATTCATCTGTAGAATTTTGCTTACCATGTTATTCTTATGGGTCAATGAAGTACATCAACTAGAAACTGTGTTCTTACATCAGAATTCTTCACTCTCCATGATTTTATTCCATGGTCTTCCAGTTTCTATTGTTGCCTATGAAATATCCTAAGGTATTTGAATATTTTTCATATGTAAATACCATCCTTTTATCCTCCTATTTAATCTAAATAGATGTGATCAATCATGAACCGGGCACACAGATTCAAGTTGTGATGACCTTTATAGACAGGGGACAAAAGGAATCATTAAAAAAAAAAGTGCATTCAATGAACTTACTGGTGAGGCATTACATAGGAAACTTAAGGTAAAAAGGGGAAAATCTGGACTGAGATCCCTGACGGAGATGGTATCTTACTAAATTATTATCAAGAAAATTGGTCTGTTTTTGTCAAACTATGGATGGTTAACCAAGTCAAACATACATGCCAGAAAGTTTACCTAATAATCCTAAGAACTTTAGCTTTAGTCAGAAGTAATGGCTTATTTCCTAACGGCTCAGAGCAGCTCCATCCTCGTGGGCCTGCCAGTCATTGCATCTCATTTTATCAAACTGTTGCTCAGAGTGACTGTATCATTTTACATTCCTGTCAAAAGTATGTGAATGTTTCAAGGGCTCCACCTCCTCACTCAGCCAGTTCTGTTCAATTGTAACCACCCAAATAGGTATTTACTGTGGCATGGCATTGTGGCTTTAATTTTTATTTCCTGGATGATTGTCAATGGTAAACATATGCCATTTGTTATTCACACACTGTTTCTTCTTTGATCAAGCACCTCCTCTAATCTTTTGCCCTTTCAAATATTTGTCTGTTCTCCTCAAGTTAAGATAAAATTAACAGAAAAAGTTATGTACATTTAAAATGTGATTCAATCAATCTACTTAGTATATCCATAACCTCAATATTTATCATTTTTTTGGAATGAAAAATTTTTAAATCTACCCTTTTAGCAATTATCAAGTATTAAAATAATAATAATTATTATTATTATTATTATTATTATTATAAACTATAATAATACATCATGTCTCTACAAATTGTCCATCTTCCCTGAAACTCTGGGCAATTTGACCAATATCTTCTTAGCTTCCCTATCCTGTACTTCTTCCCACCACCCTACCTTTGATAATCACCATCATTCTATTCTCTGCTTTCACCAAGTCCTGCCTTTTTATATTTTACCTAGAAGTGAGATCATGTCTTTCTGTGTCTGTGTCTGTTACCATTTTCTACATTTATCAGTATTATTGCATATGGCAGGATTTGACCTTAAAGGCAGAAGTGTGTTCCATTTCTGCATAGGTATGTGCTCGTGAGTGTACAACTGCACATTTTCATCATTCATTCATTCATTCATTCATCCATGGAGATTTTAACTGAGCCCATATTTGGCTATTGTGAATAGTACTACAGCGAATATGAGAGTGCAGATGTCTTTTCGACACACTGATTTCATTTCCTTTGGAAATGAGAGTGCTGGTTCACATAGTAAAATCTATTTTTAATTTTTTAAGGAGCCTCCATATAGATTCTTGCAATAGTTGTACTAATTTACATTTCCACTAACAATGTGAAAGGGTTCCTTTTTCAGCACATCTTATCTAACACTCATCTTTCGTCTTTCTTTTTAGTGTAGAAGCTTTTTAAGTTGAAATGGTCCCATTTGTGTATTTTTGCTTTCCTTGCCTTACTGTGACACCGTTATAAAAATTATCTTTTAGCGTTGATGTTACAGGTCATGACTCTTATTTAAAGATTTTAAATTGTTCAAAACATGTCATGAGGAAATGTTTCTTTTACAATATATGGCAACAATGTTTTATAAAATATTGTGGCAAATGTTGATTCCATCTTTCTTAATCTATGAGGGATAATTTTTGAAGCTCCAGAGAACAATCATTTTGAGGGGCAGGGACTGCAACTTTATGCTATGAGATTTTTGACTAAACTGATAATTTTGATTGCAAAATGAAAGCATCAAAATATTTGGAAAAGCCAAATATCCATGTATTGAAAACATATAGATAGCTGTGTTGATTATATTATTAAAATATTTGATGTTTGTGAACACCACCATTCTCAACTTCTGGCTCTTATTATATGGATTTAAATATTTCATAGGGAAATTGAGTACTATAATACTATCTATAAATACTCCACCAAAAATATAGCTTGAAACATGATATATCAACATTTGTCCTCCTTTATCTATCATTTCACCAGACCAAGTACATAGCCAACCCCAGATTCACTCAAATGTTCATTCATCCATCATTTTTCCACCCCTCCATTAAATAGACATTGAACACAACACCATAAAATACATAATGGAGGAAATGTTTAGACAATGCCCTGAATCTCAAGGGAAATCAAATGGAAAAAAAATTGAAAGTTAGAAATAGAACACTGACCATAGACTGATTCTAAGTCCTAATAGATTATAATCAAAAGAATAGCACATCATAAAATATCTAGAAGAAAGAAATAGTATAAGAATAGTATTTTTACATAAAATGGATCTCAGCTACTAAATAAACAAAAGTGTTTTTAGAGGGAGGAAACAAAATAATTTGAGAAAAAAAAAAAAAACAGGTCACAGGGAGCCTGCCCTCTAAAGTGACATCCTTGAGAATGGTGGCTGCACCTGCCTCATAGGTCACAAGGGCACAAAGTCTTCCCCCAGATTGTGTCTTTATGATCATCCCTAATTCACAGCAATGGCAACTTGCCGAGCAGAAAATTAATGAGGGGATTGCTTATAGTTGATTTGCTCTTTCAGTTGCTACCAGACTCATCTCCTCTAGTCAGTGTTCATTACGTATTCATAAGCTGGGTTGGCTATCTTTCATTCTTTATTGTATTCAGGGAGAGAAAGAATCGCATAAAACCATTTTCTTGGCTGAATGGGTGAAATAATTTAAAAGCCAATATGTTAGCCTGGCAGCTTGTCTAACAACTATGAGGCTCTCTTCAGAACAATAATGAAAGTAGCTTGCTCTTTATTATATAAGTTTTTCATTCACTTCTTAACTGCAGGTGAATGTTTATGTTTATATGAAATGAGTACTCAAAACCATTTTGCTGTTTCAAAAGTCACCTCTCATTAGCTTGTCACACCTTCATCAAGAAAAAAAGGTACTACACAGCTGCTTTCCTGTCCTGTGAAATTAATTCCCTGAACGTGTATAGACACAGTGTTGTACAAAAAAGATTAATGCAGTCTTTATACCACCAATTACTTGACATCATAAAAGCCTGTGTCTGTTCAGTAAGAACAAAAGCATACTCAAGGACAAGAAGGTATCTTGTGGCTAGGTCCAAAAACTTTGTATCTAATGTCTCTGCCTCCTTGAGGTACAATTCATGGGAAGAAGATCAATACAGGAATTTCTTTAATACTACATATAGGCAATGAGTTAAGACTCCAAAACGTTTTCAGAGACCTGAGATCTCAGTGCTGTTCTTTTCACTGCCTTCCCCGTGCTGTCACTTTTCACTTTACTAACTCAGATTCCAAGCCACTGTTACAATCCCTTCTTAGCTTATACACACCTTCAGTTCCCTTGCTTGGATCTCTCTAACACACTCAACTAACTGAATTCCACCCATTTAAGTCCAATTATCCAGCCACATTTTTTCTGTAAGTCTTTTAAATTTTAGTTTTAGTTGTTATTACTCCGAGTGTAGGGGTTTTGTTGTGATTTCACTTTTGTTTTTGTCTGAATGATGATTATACTGAGCACTTTCCCATATGTTTTAACTATTTGGATATATTTTGTCAGATCTCAGTATAAGTATTGTTCTCATTTTTTAAAAAAAGCAGTTTCCTTATTAATTTGTAGTTCATCACATAACACAAACATTTAGTTTCTAAAGTTTATATGTGTTGTATAAACATCATACATAGTATCCTTTCCCAGCCTATACTCTCATTTTTTCTCCTTCATTAGTGTCTATTCATGAATAATGTCTTAGTCCAATTTTACTGCTACAACAGAATAGATGCGCCTGGTTATTTTATTAAAACAAATTTATTTTCTTACAGTTCTGGAGAAAGGAAAGTCTAAGATCCAAGCACTTGCAAGTTTGGTACCTGGTAAGGGCTCCTTTCTACTTCAAGAACAGTTCTACCAGAGGGGAAGAAAGCTGTGTTCTCCTGGCATCAGATAGAGGGTAAGAAGAGGTGAACTCTGTTAAACATCCCTTTGAAAGCCTTCATTCCATTCTGAGAGACAGAGCGCTCATGACCTAAACACCTCTCAAAGGTCCCACCTCATAACATTATCACATTGACAATCCTTGAATTTTGGAAAGAACATACTTGAACTATAGCAAACAAACTTTCTTAATTTTAATGATATCCAAGTTATTTTTTTGTTTACATTTGGAGCCATGGCCTGTTTGATTCTTTACTAAATAAACTTTCTTCTTTTCATGCACTGGGAAAATAGAACCAACCAAAACAAAAACTTCAATACCTTGTTGATCAACAAATCCACCAACCTACCTACATTTCCACCTGTATCTTCTGCATTTCTTCCTGTTACAATGGATGGGTTTTCCTGCTCCTCATCAAAGCCAAACTTGATATTACTCTCTATCTTCTCCTATCCATTTGATACTTTTTCTCTTGTATTTTTTTCTCTTCTGTGTCATCAAGTTTTCCCTCTCTAATAGATCAACCTGATCAACATAAAAACACACTTATTGTATCTGTCAGGGTATCTGCAGGAAGCTCATGATTCAATTAAGATAATTTGAGGAGACCTCATAAAAAGAATAATTTACCAGACAAAGAAAAAAATGTAAAACAAACAAACTCATGAATTCTCTGGAGTACCACAAGATTTGTAACCATGGCTTTGTTACCAAGCTTAGGTCTTAGTAAAAGAAGAGACTGACAGAATTCAAGAGCAGTCAGACAGTGCAGAATGATTCCTGAGAAGAGAAAGACAATATTCCAATTCCCCCCCACCCCGGTACCAGGATCGAACTCATAACTTCACACTTTCCAGGAAAGCGCTTATGCTGCTGAGCTAAATCCCCAGCCCCAAGAGAAAGGAAGAAAACTACTAGTAGCTAATCAGAAGCTTCTTCCTTCAGAGAGGGGACTAGAGAATAAATATTATGAGCTTTCTTTTTGTTCTCTTCCTCCAGTTTCCAATTGGAGCTCTATTAACACTAGAGGTTAAGAAGGTTTGTTCAGATTATTCCTGTGACTTAGAGAAATATAGAGAAAGCTCTGAAATAGCAAATGACAGGTAAGCAGTCAAGTTTATTCTCTCCTCTTTTAGCTTATACATAGTCTTCAAATGGGTTTAAAGTTTATGTCTTCAGCTCCTAAAGTAAAAGTAATTTACTGATACTTCCACCCAAAATCTACAATATTATTATTATCAATTTTCTTATATAGAGTGAAAGAAGCAAAAAATTAAAGAGAAGTTATACTTCCTCAGCTAGTGTAGATATTTAAGTTAGGAATTACGAGAGTCTTTTTCTCTCACCTATTCTGTGTTTGCCTCGACATCTGTCAGCATGTTAGTGGCACATAGTTTTGTTTTGTTTTTTTTTATTAAGGAGAAGTGACTTTAAATTTCATTCCTGCATACAATATATATGTAATGGTCATCTTTCTTGGGCTGTGAAGTTTTCCATTGATCTTTACTACTAGGCAAAGGAATATGAAAATGCGCTCTATTCCTTTGTGCTTCCAACACAGTCCTTTCTGCCCTTGTTCTAAAGAAGAAATATAATTTCCCTCTGGGAGTTCATATCAGTTATTTCAGTACATACAGTGTCCCAACTGTAGACCCACTGATTCATCATCAGAAGTTCAAAATGGCCATGGGACAGCCTCTTTTTTCAGTTTCCTTGAAGAAGCATTCATCCTCTGGACATTAGGATATCCAGACTCATTAGTTGTGCGTACCAGAAGCAAAAATTTCCAAGTGAATTATTAAGAATTATAATGAGTTAGAGCTACTCTCACTTCCACTATTACTTCTTGGTTCACTGAGTTCTGATTATGGAGACAGCCCTGTATATCAGCTGTTAGCTCAAAGCAAAAATGTCACCCTTAAAGGTAGCACCCCAGTCTCTAGTCCTTCAGTTCTCTTACAATCAGACTGAGCCTTTACCAAGAATTCCACCATTTTAGTGAGTGACTTTTCACAGTGATATAGGTGAATGAAACTCCTGACCTACTATGTCCACGAGTTTGTGTTCTCTAAAATCAAAGAATGAATTTTAAGAACAACAGAGGTAAAGAGTAGAATATATTTATTGAGAGAAAGCTTCTGTCTGAAGAGAGACACAAGGGGGTCCCAAGTGGGTTACCCCTGACTCTGTGTTTTCCAAGGACTTTTATAGAGTAAGACCATGGGTTCAAGGTGGGGGAAGACTGGGAACTCACAAAGCAGATGGGCATGAGGTGGGACATAGCTATAGTTAGACAATAAGATCAATAGTTCAGGTAAAATTGATTACATTAGGGACAAATGGTAAAGCAAGTCACCTAGAGCGCGGGCATTCTTGGAGTTGTGACCTTTACCCTAGAGGGATGGGATAGTGGCTCCAAGATGAGAGGGAACTAATTAGAGTATCAGCCTCCAGGATGTAGATACATTTGTTTGATCCTTTGTCTTGAGTCCTGGCCCACAGCAGGAGGTATGTGTCCCCTCCAAGGTCATGAGACATCTGGTCCTCTGTGCCAGCTTCCTCAAGGGCCTAGCCCTGTCTGACTGCCTATAATATTTCTAACTGGCTCAGCTGCCTGTGCAACAGGTGGTAGTGTTACACCAGTGAGTTTCATGAAAATGAGCCCATTGCCCTTCAATACACTCCCTGGTTATAAGTGATGAGATTCATTGTGGTCTCAAAATTTGTGTTTCCTTTAAAATTCATGCTGAAACTTAATTGTTAAAGCAAGAGCATCAGGAAGTGGGGCTTTGGCAAGTCATCGAGTCATAAAGTTTTCACCATAGTGAGCTGGATTAGCATCTAATAAAAGGGGATGCACGTGCTGCCTCCCCCTTCTACCCATTTTTGCTGTTCTACCATGTAAGGATACAGTGCTTAAGGAACCATCTCAGGAGCAGAGTACAGCCCTTACTAGACTAGTAAACCTCATAGTACCTTGATCTTGGACTTTGTAGTGTTTAAAACTGTGAGAAATAAATTTCTGTTATATTTAAACTACCTGATCTCAGATGTTTTGTTATATTAGCACAAATAGATTAAGAATTTGATTATGAATAAAAAGGACATTTTGTTAGCTCACAAAGGCAGTACCATCAGAAATATTGTAGACAAATATAGCAAGCCCTTGAGAAACACATGCCTTCAATGTGGAGACAAAGTTATACACTCTACATTATTAGAGTGGTAAAATCTTCCACTGTGTAACCAGCTTGATTCTTGGTAAATGGCACACAAAGGAGCTCAGCATCAGCACCATAATAGCCAGATCAGCCTTGGTTAAAGATTATATTTTTGAGCCCAATACATAGCTTCTATCCCAGCTGCTATGACCTCTGTACATTAAGTAAACTCTAGGTGGCTGGAAAAAGAGCCTTATATCTAGAAAATGAGTTTCCTTGTTCACTCGCTTATACAGTTCTCCATAGTGGATGCCCTCTGATAAAACATTTACGTGGGACATAAATAGTTTCATGCTAGGTATCCATACTGAGAGAAACATCCCCATCACTTTCCCCCAGATCTCTTCATCAAAAATTTCTAATTTGATCTTTCTTAGTCTGAGCAGCAAGTAAATGCAGCTCTACCCATGAGTCAGTATAGATTTGTACTTAAATCCATCTTTCCTTTAACACCAAGTGGACAAGAGTTGGGCTATCCTGGGCTCTGCACACTAGGAGAATGTCCCCTCACTGTTTCCTATCCTCACCAGGGCATCTAAAGAAACCATAGTATACTGGCTAATTTTCCTACCATATGGGGACGATATGTCCAGTCAGGCCTATGCTTTGCTCTCTTCCTTTAACTAACTAGGGGAAACAATTATGATATCTTAGATGTGGTCTAAAGGAGAGGCAATGGAGCATCAGAAGTAGGTTTTTTGGGAACTTGAGCCACCTAATTATACAGTTAGCATTACCTTTTGGACTACTCATACCTGTACTCTATATTCAATATTTCCTTCAGAATGGAATGTTGCAGTACATGTTCAATTTTATGGCTCAGTGAATTAGATAACACCACTTTGTGATTGGCAGTTGAGGTCACATACTCACTTGGTTACCCACAGTCAGTCATTCATCCAGTCTATGGAGCCCATTAGCCAGCCAGGAACAATTTTCAAAATACAGATCAGTCATTGTCAAAGAATGAAAAGGTCTTACCCTAAAATCATCTGTTCTACAAGTGTGTGGTTTGTGCAGTATGTAATTTTCAAATTTACTACAAATTTATGCTCAAATATTTAAAATAAATTAATGACATTTTGATATACTTCCATATTTACATATTTTTTAAAAATTAAAAATATTTTATACTCAGCAAAAATAACATTGCACTTAACAAAATTAAAATTTCTGTATAACATTTGAAACAGTCCATAATTAAAATGATATAATTGTATTAAAATATCTCTTCTTAACTTATTACTCTTGTAATTTTTCTCTTAGCTAGCATTTTTAAAGCATTTTTTCTTAAGAAGTGAGAAATTAAACTGTATCTTCAAAAAATTGCACAAATTGAGAAGAGAGCAGCAAAACTCAAAGAAAAGCAAGAAAACTGAGGGTAGTGATTGCATCAGTCAGCACTTAGTAGAGAAAGATTTAATGTAAGATAGGCAAATATAGAAGAGCTTACAAAACTGGCTTAAAATGGTCACCCACAGAGTTAGGTAGAGTCAGGTAGAGTCAGGTGAGGAAGATTATAAAAGGTCTGTCTGCACTCTGGAAACCTGAAAGATCCAGTTGAAGACCTGGAGCTTAATGCAGTGACCCCTGCAAGTCCTGTATCAAGATCCCAAGGATCTGTACTGAAGGCTGAAAAATCAATGCTGGAAGCCACATTATCCGAAGTGAAGGCAAAGCCTAGAGCTCCTCCAAAGAAATGACTGAAGCCTTCCTTCTTTGTTTCTTTTTTATACTATTCAGGTGACAAGCTGCCGTAGGCTGGGTCATCTGTCTTCAGTAATTCCCCTTAGTCACACTCAGAACTATGCTGATCCAATTTAGTTTATTTAGCACTGGGGTGCTTCCAGTGCACTATATCTTAACCTGAGTTATGATTGCATATTTTTACTTAGTATTCATTAAGTTATACCCACATTTATGCACTTTAAACAATACATTAAAATATTTTTCAGACAGTAAAACTGATATACAATTGTTGAACATTATTTTATTAAAACTAAGAGAAAACACATTTGACATTTGCTTGATTTATATTGGTCAAATGTAAATATGAGTGAGTAATTACTTAAATTAAGTCTACAAAAGATACTACTGATAACCTACTTTTGAGGCTAGTGTTCAATAGTCTTACTCTTACATAAGTTATAACTTATGCTTGTCAACTCTAAATCTTAATTCTGTCTGATATTCTAAATAATTTCAGTGCAGAGTAATATTAATTTTCTCAATTATTTATTATAAAAAATGCAATCTGAAAATTTTTCAAGAAGTCCGAGAAAGTTTCACCACTGCAAAAGACTATGTTCAAAATCTAAAAACTTGCTTTTACTGTTTAAGATCAATGCATTTCTTAATCTTATGGCAAATAAAGATCTGCCAGATTCTCCCAGGCAGACAAATTAAAGTAAAATACCAGGTTGCAATTGGCCCATCACTCCAACATTCCCATCTCCCCAAGTCTTCACACTCCTACTTCTATAGCATGCCAGGGAAGTTTTCCATTTCCCTTCTTTTAGAAAGATAGGCCATCACTGATTTTATGTTCATATTAGCCAAATGTGCAGAAGATTGGTGTCACACGAAAGACCTTGAACCTGCACATTAGGTTCTGACTCCTTGATGGTGGGCACAGTAATTAACTTGGCTCAGTTGAGGCTTGTTTCAATCCCTTCTTTACAAATACCCTTAGAACTGAGTTTCACATCTTTCCCAGCTTCTATTCATACAAACTGTGCCTGCTCTGAACCAACTTATGGTCAAATATATGATAACTACCCTGGAGGCAGTAAGAAGTGATAGGAATGGGTCTAGTTCAGGAAGTTAATGCCAAAAGTAGTCATTGAAAGGCTTTCATGAAAAATACTGTTTACTCAGAGGGGAAATGGAACAGCTTCCATAGGCAAAGAGAACATAGGGGACTTTTAGGATAGTTTGGTTTTGTCCAGTTCAGCCCACATATCTCTCTCATGCCTTTCAGTATCCCAGTTCTCTTCCCTCAGGGCCGTTAGCATAACAGACTCAGTGAGAGCTTCCGCTCATTAATCCTGATACTCAGTCCTAAGACTGGGCCTGAGTCATATTTACCCAAAGCCATCCTTCAAAACTCACACGGAGACCTTCATGTTCTCCAACTGTATTCCTTATTGTGTGCACAGGATAGGATTTGGGGCTTTAATTTTTTGTTTTCTATGTATGTTTCCAGGACTGTAATTAAAAGACCGTTGGTTATATTACTTTATAATCTTTATCCTCACAATGTTGCTATAGTGCAGCGGTGGCAAACCTATGGTGCGTGTGCCGCAGCAGGCTGTTTGCATCACTGAAAGCACTAAAATGTTCGCCAACACTGTCAGAGTGACTAGTTTTCACTTCCCACTTAATGCTGTTCTATGGTTGATGACCAGAGTAGCCACGGTTCCTCTGCTTTCACAACTCGCCACATTCTCCTCCTCCACTTGCCCTCATAAGGCAATTACACTGCACTCTGAAAATATGAACTATTCCATCCTGGAATGATAGATTGAGGACCCATTTCTTAGAACAATTTAACTTAAATCCTCTTATAATTTCTACAGATTTGTGCTGTTTTAAATCTTTAAGTGTATGGGTAATTTGTTACAGCAGCAATGGAAAACTAATACATCAAACTGACAATTAATTGTTTCTAAATAACTGCCTTCATTCATTTCACTGATTGGATAGGTATATATGGGATACAGTTTTAAAAAGTTTTAGTTGGTGAAGAGCCTCTTGGCAATATTTTCATCATACAGTTGTTTACTTTTTGAGTGCTTATTATGTGCACTTTTAGTATCATTTTTAAATGATAATTTTTAAATTAGTGTTAGTGTTCTCCATTTTAATACTAATGAAACTTAGGTTTAGAGTGGTTTTAGTTACTTATTCAAGGTAGTATAGTTAGCATGTGTCAGAACCAGAATTTAAATTCCAGAATTATCAGTGTCAAAACTCCAACATCATTTCATGACACAATGTGACATCCTAAAGAACTTATACATATAATACTAATCACTACCTGTTGAGTGGGTTTGAGGGAGGAATGCCAATAAGTATAGTTTCTCATTCCTATCTAGAACCTTAGTTTCCAAGTTACTCACCCCAGTTTGCCCCCACTACAGATAGCCTTTTCAAGAGCCAGAATTTGAAGTAAGCACAGACTTTAATCTCTCACTTTTAGTTCTGGATCATACTGAATCAGGTTGGAGCCAATATTGGAGCTTCTAACTCTGCTTCACGAATTTCAGAAAGTCAAAGAATAAATGTGAGAAATCACTTACGATTCCCTCCTAACTCGAGGCTCAAACTATTGCCTTGTTCCTATGGCAAAAGTTTTTAGCAAAAGATTATTCCCACCTCTAAAGTTAAATAATATTATTTCATTGACATCAACTCTGCTTTATTTACATCCAGTTTCATTGATTCCTCTGTTCTGCCCCCAACTAAAATCTATAGGCTAAACATGAAAAACTGAACTAAAATGCTGCCCATTATGAGTCTTGTTATTGAGATTCTAGGAAAGTATATTTACCTACTATAATACATTTTGTTCTGTTTTGCTTCTGTACATTGCCTTAGACACATAAGAAAACTGAGTTCAAAATCATTTTTACCTCTTTGAAATCATATAGTTCTGCTGCTATACATAGCCAGCATTTCATTATTATCAACAGAAACATCCAAGTGATTGACTCTGAACAGTTGCCTGCATAGACAGTCATCAGGGTAATTTCTTCAACATGAGAAATGAGGCGAGCAACCCAGCTTGTCAAGGTGAGTGGGGCACAAAGGCCTACATCTATCAAATCAGCATGCTATTGGTCTCTCTTCATGTTATTAACCCAAACAGCAAGACCCCAACTATCAACATTAAGTTTCCAAGTAATGTAAAATAAGAAAGCTGGTTAAGACGCAATTACAATTGAAACTACAAGCTATAACTTGTTGCTAGGATAGAGACTAAGTATCCCTTTTTAAAAAAAAATTTTTTTTTGAGTAGTAAAAAAGAGCAAGAGTGACACTTGGTGGCCAGTACAAGTCAGCACAAAGGACTGAATCACAGGGAATACTCTCCTTACCAGTTTTGAACTAGAGACCAGTGCAGAAATACTATTATTCTCACATAAATTGACAGCTTAATATCAAAGTAATACCATACATTAAATGTTTTGAGTATACGTAAGTTAGTGTGTGCAAAAAAGACCACTTCAGAAAAAAAAAAAGAAATATAGTCATTAGCATGCTGATTTAATTAGCCATTAAGTATCTGGAAAAAGAAAACACCCATGATGAGCAACTATAACTGAAGACATTGTTAACCAATGCACAAAACTTAGTCATTTCTTTCTAGTAATCTGGACTTATTACAATTCCAGGAAAATGTTTCTAACCTGTTTAAAAAATATCAAAATGCTTCTGGTAAGACATCTCAACATAATCAGGTTAATTGGCAATCACTATAATTTCCTTTTTACTTATCTTTCATCAGTTAGTGCCCAAACCAAATAAAGAGCTTTTCCAAAGAATTTATTGAATATTTACATACTAAATATTCTTACAAAGAATGTGTAAGAAAAGAAACACAGAAAGAAATATAAAAACACTATATCAAATAGAGTATTAGAAAGATATTTCAAACATATAACTTTTAAGAAGCAATAGGCAGCATGAATTTCCAAATCACAGTAACAGGTTATCATCCATTGATAGACTCTGAACTTAAAGATGCAAAGAAAAGTGTCCTAGTAAGCTTGTATTATTTATGCCTTAGGTGATCGTTGGGCTCCTAAGCTCTGGCAGTTGCTGTCAATCTTGGCTACACAATAGATTCACCAGAATGGATTTTAAGATCCTTTTTCTTCAAGCTTCAAATCCAGCCAATGAATCATAATTTGTGAGGGTGGGCCTCATGCATGTGGTTTTCATAAAAATTCCATTTCGTAAAGGTTCCAGTTCATAAACGTTCTAATGTGCAATCATGGCATTCTCAGCATTTATGTTCTCAAATATTTTGTTCTTAAAATATCCTCACACTCTTAAAATTACTGATAGCTCCAAAGAGCTCTTATTTGAGCGGGTTCTAGTTCTTGACATTTACCATACTACACAATAAAATTGAGCAAATTTCAAATGTTTTTAAATTAACTCAGTTAAAAGCTAACAAACTCATTATATGTCACGTCAATATGTTTTATGAAAAATAACTATATTGTGGAAAACCAAAACTTTGTGGAAAATATGACACTGTTCTACAGTTTTGCAAATCCACATAAACCTCTAACTTAATAGAAGTCATCTGGATGCTGTGTCTGTTTCTACATTCAGCCTGTTTTAATATGCTACTTTGATCAAATGAATTAAAGGAAATCTGGCCTTCTGTGCCTATATAACTGGAAAAGGAACCATGGATATTTTTCCTTGATACTACATTATAATTCAACAAATAACAATTACTCAAAAGATAGTTGCAATGTAGAATCTGAATTCATATCAATGAATGATTTGTTAATTGATTGACAGAAACAATGTGTATAATGACTGCTATAAAAGCTGATTTCTTAGTTTCCATTAATAAAACTATGGTCTCTTGATCAAAAGAGAAATTTCAGTGTAGCTTGTAACAGTCAAATCAGAAGTAGATTTCAGACAAACAATAACCTACCTGTTTGGTAGTTTTATGGTTTGTTTTTATAATGTTGGATACAATCCAGAAATTTGTCAGAAGAATAGACAGTCTAGGCCACTTGACAATCTTATTTAATCTGAGCTGGAAATTGAGATTTGGAGCATGGAAATTCTCTTCTCTTTAAAAAGAAAATATTGTAAGCATGGTAGGAAATATCAGCTTCTATGAGGAACAAATAGTTCTTGACTATTTGGAGTCTAAACGATCAAAGGTATAAAATATGGAGATAAGTAAATTCCATAATGTGACTAATGGAACACTGCAGCAGGAACTGAAGGTTGGTTTCCAAGTTGTGCTGAGTTGCACTGATGCGTGATGTGAAGATGTAACGCTGACCTCACAGGTAAGCTACGAGGTTGTAAGCAGTCTCTTACTGGCAGCGTGACCAAGATATCCTTGTGGCATCGGATAAAGGGTGTTAAGATATGTGCATAGGGGCCCTGATTTGAGTTTTAGACATGCTACTCATTCATTGTTTGAAACAAGAACAAATGACTTCAATTCTCTGGGTCTCAATTCCACCTTTACAAAATCAGCATTTGTGAGGTTGGGCATTTGTGAATTTCAAAATAAGCATTTGTGAACTTGAGCATAATCTAGACACTGGCATAGCAGGACATCTGGGGTTTCTCAGAGGCCTCCCGAGAGGTAGCAGTCAGGGAGAGTTTTAGGAAGATAAATATAAAGATCTTCAACTTCAAATGTTTTCTTTTCTCACATTTGTTGGCTGAGATGTCTTCCTTTCCCTTCCTTACTACTTTTCACAAATGCCCTTTTTCTGCTTTAACACTAGTCAAGAGACAAATAAAATGACTAATCTGAGAGATAGAAATATCCAGGACACCAAACTAAGAGATAAATTGGTAATATCTCCTTCAATCAGGATACTCTATTTCATTAAGAAATACATATTTAATAAAATTTTTTCTTTCATCAGTATTAGCTGTGTTGTTTTTTTATAAATGTTAATTATTGTAATAAAGTTTCACTGAAGCAAAAATGTTGTTTTATAACTTTATAAGTGTCTGAAAAAATATTATGTGTATATATATTTGCAGAAATTATGAAAAGATAGAAAATAAATTTTTAAAGATAAGATTATATGACTTAGGATAAAATTCTATGTGAGAATTGGAATGGAAATGAAATTTCAAGGGAAAATATAGAAATTCCAAAATACCTAATTATTAGAGTTGGTTTATGGCTATTTTAAAGGATATTGAGTATGAACATAAATTTCTATGCCATTTATATTTTACTGAATACAGAAAGAGATGTTTTACTTTAAATGTCAATATTTGAAAAATAAATGATATTTTTGGTATTTATTTAAAAATAAAAATCTGTCACAAAAATACTCACAGGTTTAAAAATGTGGATATACTTTCAAAATTCTGTCAGCAGGTTTATAGGTTCAAAAGTTCAAAGGTTAGTGAATTACAGGATTTTAAACCTTAACTTTTCCTTTTCCTATTTGTTGGATTGATGGATTTATAAAATTATGCAAGTGTTGTGTGTGTTTGTTTTGCTTTCATGAACACTGTAGGGGAAAATACATGATCTCTAAGGGGAATACAGAAAGTGAAACACTTTCTTTTAAAAAGCCCTACGAACTTGAAAGTTTCCAACTACTGAAGGAGTCTGAATCCACTACTTCAACCAGTTCTTCACAAGCTTGACAAACAGAAAAGAACAATGAATTTTTAAAAGCCTGTTGTAGGCTCCAAGTACAAGATTTCAGTCTTTGAAACTCTTCTAATTTCTGAATGACAAGACTTTCCCTTTTGCAGTCTTTCCTTCTCAGTGAAGAGACAAACATCTACGGCTAGAAATAATCAGGAAAAAAGGTTTAAAGATTTTTATTACACATTAGTTTTCAATATCATAACAGTCTCAGAAACATGACTAATAATTGAATTTCAAAGAGAAGAATCCTAAATCTTTTGTCAATTTCAATAGGGAAGTGGTCCAAGGGAACAAGGGGAATGGATGAAGAGGAGGGGAAAGGGAAGTGAGAGGAAGGACCTGATAACCCCACTTACTGTAAACACTATATGCCATACCATGAACTAAGACAAATAATATCAGCAAGTATGAAGAAAAGGGTAGGGGAACCCAAAAAAGAGAGCAGGAGGGAAGGGAAAGAGGATTTTTTAAAAACACGCTATAATATGTACATGTAACCACCCCCAAGATGCATGAATTATAAACATGTATTAGAAACATATTTTTTAAATTTTAAATCTTCTGTGCACTTTATTCAGCTTTTTCTTGACCTCTCTTAGAATCCTAAAGCATGACCATCTTAGTGATACTCAAACTACAGGGTCTGTGTAAAGGAAGGGATTCTCCAGAAAAGGGGAGAAGAGAGAGACTAGGGATAAATCTTAATTAAAATATAAATTCAAGGCTAGCTAAATAAAACAAGATTAGTTACCTTTTTCCTAGCCAGCCCAGTAGTATTTAAGAACTAGTCTATTTTATTTTTGCATGTACATTATTGAGTAACCATGTCAGCATAGGGTCAGGATCTCCTCAATTATGTTGGTAGCTAACATTCTACAAACTGAAGATTCTTTACTTTTAACATTTTACTCATAATAAGTACTTAGCCTTTGAAGTTCCTTCATAGCATAATAATTTGTTTTAAGTCTTTAATACTGCAGGAGAAAAATTTAAGCATCAGTTAAAAATAGAGATGACCTACCTAGAAGTGAATGGAATCTCCTTATGAAATGATATTCAATAGTTGAATAGCACTGTAATTTCTTGGATTAGATGAAATAGAAATTCTGCCTCTGGATACTAATATTTATAAGTTATTGAGAATTTGCCATTTACTGAGCACTGTGCTAAACATTTAACTTTTACAGTAATTACACAAGTACTATTTATTCCAGTTTAGCTGGAGAAGACACAAAGAGAGATTATATGAAGTGTCTAAGTTTAGAGAATTGGTAAGTAGCAGAGGTAAGTTTCAAATCCAGATGCATCTCAGTGGATTCCAGGGAATCTCCTGCAGTAAGACTCAGTGGTGTGTGCTGATTCCTAAGAGAATGGCTTGCCCATAAATGGGCTGGCTGCAATGAAAATTGCTGGCATGAGCTCTGTGGGTGTTAGCCACAAACGGCTGAACCCTATGCAGTTCTGGTGAGATTTGCCACTTCACCCTTCCATGAAACCTCAGCATCTTTCATCATGGATGATTACTACCTATTTAAATATTTTGGCAGGCTTCCCACTGTTTATCTCTCCACTGAAAGCAAATATAATATAAATATACCATGTTTTAAACCTATCTATAATTTAACATTAGCTCAATTTGAACCAAAAGATTTAAAATTATTCATTTGCTAAGTTTTAAAAATTAACGTTTTGGGCAAAATGTGGAGGAGTACCAAGAATTTTCTGTGTGAAGTAGTATATGTGACAGTTCAGACTTTAATTTGATTTGTAAAGCAAATTGCTTTTCAAAGAAATCCACAGATAACATGTTCAGTGTGTGTTGAATTTCTGAAAGTTTTAGAACATAATGTTATACTTTTCTATGCCTCTACTTGGCACTTATTATGTAAAAGAAAATGATGAGATACAGCTTCACCAAAGAATTTACTCTTCAATGCACAATAATTTCACAATAAAATTCAATATGCATTATTTAACTACATGCAAATACTTCCTTATCATCAGAGGAGAACAGCATCTACTGAAAACATGAGGTCAACCAATGTTATTAAAATCTAGATGGAAACATTTTGCCAGATTCTTAAGTAGGGAAATACCAACTGTCTTTCAGTTAATTACACTAGAGAGACAATATTATATTATATTAGTGATGAGACAATATTACATTATATTTATATTATATTAAATGTAAGTATGATTCATTTCACTTAGGAGGATGTTTTCTATTTGCATCCATTTATCTATAAAGGCCTCAAATTTATCATTTTAATAGCTCAATAGTACTCCATTATATAAAAATACCACATCTTTTTTTATCTGTTCCTTAGTTGATGGCCATTTGTATAGTTTGCAAGATTTAACTATTGCAAATTGTGTAGTTACAAGCATAGGTGCACATACATCGCTGTGGTATGATGCTTTTAATTATTCTGGGAAGATACTTAGAAGAGGAACAACTGGGTCAAATGGAACCTCTAAATCTAGTTTTTTAAAGAAATTCCACAATGGCAGCACCAGTCTATACTCCGTCCAACAGTGGAAAAGGATTCCTTTTTCTCCACAGTCCCACCAACATTTGTTATTGGTTGATTTTTTGACAATACCCATTCTTTCTGGAGTGAAGTGGAAACTCGGTGTTGTTTTAATCTGCATTTCTCAAATGGCTAATGGAAATGAACATTTTTTCATATATTTGTTTGTCATTTGTATGTCTTAATCTTAGAAGTCTGCATTCATCTCAGATGCCCATTTTTGGATTGGGTCTTTGAATTTGGGGGGCTTGATGTTTTTCAATTCTATATATGTCCTGGATATAAGCCCTTTGTCTGAGGAACTACTGGCTAAAATTCTTTCCTATTCTGTTGGTTTTCTTTTCACTCTGTTGGTAATTTCTTTCAATATGCAAAATTTTTTAATAAGAGGAAATCCCAGTTATTGTGTCTTTGAAATACTTCCTGTGTGGTTTGCGTTTTGTTCATGAACTCTCTGTCTACCCCTATGTCTTCAAGATTTCTACCTACTCTGTCTTCCAGAAGATTAAGGTTTTCTGTTTTAATATTTAGATCTCAGGTCTATTTTAACTTTAGTTTAGTGCATGTGACAGAAATGGGTCTAGTTTTAGCCTTTAGCACGTGGGAAGCCAGACGTTCCTGCACCTTTTACTAGAAGAGGCTATCTTTCTTCCAGTAAACATATTTGGCACCTTTGTCAAAGCCAAGGTGACTGAATGTGTTTGTAGTTGTGTCTGCATCTTATATTCTATTCTGTCAATCCTCAAGCCTGTTGTTTTGCCAGTACCACACTGATTTTATCACAGTAACTTTGTAGTATAATTTCAAGTTATGGATTGTGATGTCTCCTGTCTTGCTTTATTTTCCCAGGATTGCCTTTGCTATTCTAGGTCTCTTCTGTTTCTAAATGAATTTTAGGAATCTTTTTTTTTTTTTGAGATCTGTGGGGTATTCTAATGGTATTTTGATTGGGAGTGCATTAAATCTTATAGCAATTTCAGGTGTATGGCTATTTTCTCAATATTTCTTCTTTGTATCCATTAAGAAGGACTATCTTTTTATTTTTTGAAATCATGTTCAACTTTTTTTAGAGGACTTTAATTTTCAATGTGTTAATCTTTTACTTCCTTTGCCAGGTTGATTTCTAAGTATTTCATTTTTTTGGATGCTCTTGTGAAGGGTATGGTTTCCCTAATTTCTCTCTCAGTGAATTTGTTGCTTGTGTACAGGAATGCTATTGATTTTTGAGTGCTGAATTTGTATCTAGCCATGCTACTGAATTTGATTATTAAATCTGGAAGTCTTTCACTGGAGTTTTTGGGGTTTTCCATGTAGGGTAGGGTATCATGTCATCTGCGAATGATAATTTAACCTCTTTTTTTTTCTATCTTTATTCCTTCTATTTTTCTCTCTTTTCTAATTGCTCTGGTTAACATTTACAGAACTATGTTGAATAAAAGTGGTGATGGTGGGCAACTTTGTGTTGTTCCTGATTTTAGAGTGAGAGCTTTTTGTCCATTTAATATGTTGGCTGTTGGTTTGTCATATAGATGGCTTTTATCAGATTAAGGTAGAGACCATCTCTTCTGATTTTCTATAGAGCTTTTTTAAAATCATGAATGTGTGCTGAATCTTACCAAAAGCTTTTTCTGCATCTATTGAGAAGATCGTGTGATTTTTGTCTTTGGCTCTGTTGATATGGTACAGTACATTTATTGATTTGTGTATGTTGAACCATCCTTGCATTCCTGAGATGAATCCCAATTGATCATGGTGTATAATCTTCTTGATGATTTGCTGCATTCTGTTTGCTAGCATTTTATTGAGAATTTTTGAATCTATGTTCCTTAGAAAAACTTTCATTTAGATCTCTTTTTTAGTTGAGTCTTTCTCTGGTTTTGGTATCAGGGTAATATTTGCCTCCCACAATGAATCACGAAGAATTGCTTCTCTTTCAATTTCATGAAACAGTTTGATGAATATTGGCATTAAATCATCTCTAAATTTCTAGTAGAATTCTTCTGTGAATCTATCAGGACCTGGGGTTTTTTGTTGATAAGATTCAATTACACTTTCAGTTTCATTAACTGATATTGGGTTTTTGAAAAATTTTATATCTTCTTGATCCAACTTTGGTAATTCATATGTTTCCAGGACTCTGTCCATTTCTTTTGTGTTATCAAACCTATGAGAGTAAAAGTTTTCAAAGCAGGTATTGATCTTTTCTGTATATCCATAGGATCTGCAGTGATTTTGCTCTTCATTACTTACTGCATGAATTTGAGTTTTTCTTTTTCTTGATAAGATTGGCTAGAGTTTTATCAATTTTGTTTATTCTTTCAATGCATTGTTTGTATTGTTTTCTTAATCTCAGTTACATTAACTTCTGCTCCAATCTTTATAATTTCCTGACTTCTCTGGAATTTCTTGACTTGTTCTTCTTTTTATAGAAGTTTGAGTTGAAGCAGTAGGTTATTTGTACTTGTTCTGTTTTCCTGGTGTGTGAATTCACTGCAATAAATTTCCCTGTGTGGGCTGCTTTCATTGCTTCCTACAGGGTCTGGTAAGTTGTTTTTGCACTTTTGTTTGATTGTATATATTGTTTAATTTCTTCTTTAATTTCCTCTGTGACCCATTGGTTGTCTAGTAGGTTGCTATTTAATTCCATGTGTTTATGGACCTTTTGCAATTTCTTTTGTCATCAATTTTCAATTTCATTGCACTATGGTCTGACAATATGCATGGAATGATTACACTTCCTTTGCATTTACTTAAGCTTGTTCTATGAGCTGGTATATTGTCTATCTTAGAGAACATCCTAGATGAAGCTGAGAAGAATGTGTACTTTAATGTTGTTGAGTGAAAACTCAGTACATGTCTACTAAGTTCATTTGTTCACAAGTTTGATTCAGTTCTGTTATTTCTTTGTTGATGTTTTTGTGGTTTATCTGTCTCATTATGACAATGGGATTTGTGGTCTCCTGTTACAATTATGTTATTGTTTATTTGATTTTTCATGTCTATTAATATTCATCTTATATAGTTGGGCTCTTCCTTATTTATTTATGATCATTATCACTTTCTCTTGATGTTTTTCCCTAACATGTATGTAGCGACCTCCTTTATCTCTTTTCATCATTCATGGTTTGAAGCTTATATTGTCTGCAAAGAGAATAGCTATCCCTGATTTTTTCTGGATTCCTGTCATCTGGAGTATTGTTGTCAATCCTTTGACTTTCGGTCTATGAATTTCCTTTTGAGTTAAAACTGTTTCATGTATTACAGCATATTGTTGGATCTTGTTTCTTGAACCAATCTGCCAGTGTTTAGACTGGTGAACTGAGGCCATTTACATTAATTATTGTAACTGATATGCAATAATTTGGCTTATCTTTGTCATGTTGACTTTTTGCTGTTGGTTCCCTTCTGTTTAACTGCTTGTCCTGCTTATTAGTTTATTTATGTTGTTTTTCTTGGAATTGTGGTCATTTTTATCTCTTTCTAGAATGTCTTTTAGTGTTCTTTGTAGGGTTAGTTGAGTGGTCATGAAGTTCTTCAGTCATTCTTTGTCATGGAAATATCTTATTTCTCCATTGACTTTGAAAGACAGTTTTGCAGGGTACATCAATCTAGGATAGAAGTTGTTTTCTTCTGTACTTGAAATACTTCACTCTCTGCTTTTCTTGACTTGATAATCTGTGTTGAGAAATCTGCCATGATTCTGAAAGCCTGTCCTTTATAGATGATATTTCCTTTCTCTAGTGGCTTTAAAATTATGCTCTTATGCTGAATTTCTGAGATGTTTATTATATGTCAAGGTGTAGATTTAATTTGGCTACAGCTAGTTGGAGTTGTCTATGCCTGATATAGTCAGGGCTTGTGAGGAGAACAATTAAAGTCGAGAGATGGAATTTATAATATTATTTTATAATGGTCACCCAGAGTTAACACAAGAAAGTGCAAGAAATCTATCCACAACACCAAAGACAGAGAATATTCAGCCAAGGACCTGAATCCCACAGCAATGTTCTACATGATCCCAGATGAAAACCCAGAGCCCATGACAATGCCTTCCACAAGTCCAACTGGAGATCTAGAACCCTTGAAAAGGACTCACACCAGTCCATTTTATGGATCCATTCTGGGAAGGCCCAAAGTCAGTGGTGGAAGCTAGAAAGTCTATGACTGCAAGGTGGAGGAGCTATGCTGGTAGGGTGAGGGTTCTTTGCTGGAGCTGAGAAGTCACACTCATAATAAAGACCAGGGTTGTCCTGAAAAGCACCACAGCCATCCTCAGTGACACAGAGGTCCCAGGCTCCTCTGACAATGAGCACAGTCAAGTGCATGCCAGGAAGACAGCATGATGAGTTTGTCCTGGAGATTAAGTGGCACATGTCTTCCCCTCCAGAGCCAGGAAGCAATGCTCAATATAAAGAACAGAGCTTCTCCAGGAGAACCAATGGCTCAAACAGCAACATTTAATTAAACCCACAATGCCTCAATGCCTTTCTTCTCCTTCATGTCTTTATTTATGCTGGCAACTTTCCTCAGGTAGAACATCTATGCCCAGCACCCATGGTGATTTAATTCCTCTGGTGTTAAGTTGACCACCAGTTTTTAATCTATAACAATGCCTCACATCTATATGTCAGGTTCTTTTCCCATGTTTGGGAAATTCTCTGCTGTTATTTCTGCAAATAGTCATTTACATCATTTGTGTTATCACTTTTTTCATTGACACCTATCAGTCTTATGTTGTTTCTTTTTGCATTATGTCTCAGTTGTTGAATTGTTACTTTCTGATTCCTTGCTATTTTTAAAAGACATTTCCTTTCATCATCACTAACTGCAGCTGTCTTCAAGGTCTGAGAGTCTGTCTTCAGTTTCATTCATGACATTTTTGACAGCCTTCAATAGAATTTTGATTTCTTGGATACCTCCTTGAATCTTGTTTCTTATATTCCAAGTGTTTCCTGTATTGTTCATTTAAGGTGTCCATTATTTTCCCATGATCCTCTATTTTTTTATCTATGCCTTCTTTGGATATACTCACCAATTTTTTTTGAAGAGAATAAATGAAATAAAACAGAATAGAGTCAAAACAAAACAATGAACATGGTACAAGACTTCAAAACAAGATAAAAGGAAATCAATAATGGCTATGATAATTTCTCTTGCTACCTTCAAAAAAACTGCTCATACCATCAGGGATAATAAAATCAAACAAAACAGCACAGAATAAAACCAATATAAAGAAAACAATTGAAGCAATACAGGACTTCAAAACAAAATAACAGTAAAACAATAGTGGCTATCATAATGCCTCTTGTTATCTTCAAAGTAGTTGCCTATACCATCAGACATAATACAATCAAACAAAACAAAATAGAATAAAAATAAAACAATGAAAGCAATTCAGGGTTTCAAAACAAGATAATAAATAAATAATGGCTAATAGGAAATAAATAATGGCTACCATATTATATTTTGTTATCTTTGAAATAGCTGTCCATACCATCAAATATAATAAATTAGACAAACCAAAACAGAATAAAATCATAAACAAAATAAACAAAACAACAAAAACAAAATGGAAAGGAATAAGAATAGAAAGGAAGAATTTAAATTATCACTATTTGAAGATGACATGATACTCTATAAAAGATCCCAAAAACTCTATCAAAAAACTTCTAGAATTAATAAGCAAGTTCAGCAGTGTAGCTGGATACAAAGTCAGTGCTCAAAAATCAATAGCATTGTGGTACACAAACAACAAACTCACTGAGACAGAAATTATGGCAATGACACCTCTCACAACAGCATCCAAAAAAGTGAAATACTTAGGAATCAACTTAACAAAGGATGTAAAAGACCTATACATTTAAAACTATAGTACTCTAAAAAAGGAGATTGAAGAGGATATCAGAAAATGGAAAGATATACCTTGCTCTTGGTTAGGAATAACCAACATTGTGAAAATGGCCATACTCCCAAAACTTGTATACATATTTAATGCAATTCCAATCAAAATCCAATTAACATACTTTACAGATCTAGAGAAGACATTCCTATAATTCATTTGCAAACATAAGAGACCTAAAATAGCAAATGTAATCCTGGATAACAAAGGCAAGGCAGGAGGCATCACAATCCCTGACTTGAAATTATACCACAAAGCTACAGTGATTAAATCAGCATTGTACTGGCAAAAAAAACACCTGAGGATCAATGGAACAGATTAGAAGATGCAGACACAACTACAAACACACTTAGCCACCTTATCTTTGACAGACGGGTTAAGCATATTCACTGAAAGATAGCCTCTTTAATAAATGGTGCTGTAAAAATTGGCTCTCCACATGCTGAAGACTGAAACTAGACCTATGCCTATCACCATGTACTAAAGTCAAAATGGATCAAGGACCAAAATATTAAAAAAGAAGCACTAAATCAAGTCAAAGTGGATCAAGGACCAAAATATTAAAATAGAAGCACTATATCTGCTGGAAGACAAGTTAAGTAGAAATCTTGAAGACATAGGGGTGGCAAAGAGTTCATGAACAAAACATGAACTGCATGAAAATTACTTCCAAAAATCAACAACTGGAATCTTTTCTTGTTAAAAAGTTTTTATATTTCAAAAGAAATCATCAACAGAGTAAAGAGAAAGCTCACAGCATGGGAAAGAATTTTAGCTGGCTGTCCCTCAGATAAAGCATTTATATCTAGAACATATAAAGAATTGAAAAACATCAAGCCCCCCAAATTCAAAGACCCTCTCCAAAAATGGGCATTGGAGGTGAACACACACTTCTCAGATGAAGATATGCAAATGGAAAACAAATATATGAAGAAATGTTTACCATCACTGGTCATTAGAGAAATACAAATTATAACAACATTGAGATTCCATCTCATTCCAGAAAGAATGACTACCATCAAGAACTCAATCAATATCAAATGTTAGTGAGGCTGTGGGGAAAAAAGAACACTTCTCCACTGATCATAGGAGTGTAGAGTGGTGTAACCATTGTGGAAATCAGTGTGGAGATTCCTCAAAATATAGGAATGGAAATCCCATTTAATCCAGTTATTCTGTTCCTGGGTATTTTCCCAAAAAATTGAAAAGGTCACGTCACAGCAGTATATATGCACCCAAGTTTATAGCAGCATAATTTGTAATTGCTAAATCTTGGAAACAACAAAGGTGTCCATCAACCACAGAATGAATAAAAAAAGGTGTGGTATTTTTATGCAATGGAATATTATTCAGCTACAAAAAGGAAAATCTTGCGGCTTTCATAGGTAAATGGATGCAACTTGTTTCTATACCCATAAGTGAAATAAATCAGACTCAGGTTTGTAAATATACTATTGCCCTAGTGTAAAAAATAAATAACAATAATAAAAAGCTGAAATACTAATAAGATCCTAAATATACAATGGGTATTGTTATAATGAAAGGGAAATAAAGTGCTCAAAAGGACAGAACAACTAGGATAGGGGAAAGGAAGAAAGGAAAAGATTATATGTGTGTTGGTAAACATATATAAATGTATGTATGTGCATGTATATGTATGATAGATAGATAACTATACTACTAATCTCTGTTAGTTCATCAAAAAAAGTTTGGGCTCTCATTGTTTGATTGATCACTTTTGTGCCTACATTTTATAACCTGAACAACTACTTCTAAGATAACAATATGCAACATATTGACTTGTGTTAATTCTCTACTTTTTTGAAATTCCATATCATTTCTATTTTTTTGTTTTGTTTTTTAAAATTAAAAAAGCAATATGTGATTCAAATCATGATAATAGATTGACATTGGCCACAACTTTCCCTTTTTAGGCACTTTCTTCTCTTTTTTACAATATGTATTGTGCATTTTTAATCACACTAGCTCCTTTAGTTTTTTATACTAGGGACACAACATGATATTCACCCATGCATCTCTGAACCATTTCAACCATGATCATGATCTCAGGTTGTATACATTTACTTACAAGAGCCTCCAGATTATCTTTCTTCATAGCTGAGTAGCTTTCCATTGTATAAAAATGACATATCTTTCTTGTCTACTCTGCAGCTAATGGGGAAGCTACCCCCATTTCTTTCTGGTTCTCTGTCACATAGAGCACTGTGTCTCTTCTTTCACTTTCAGGCTATAAACCCCCTTTCAGGTTAAATGTGTTTCTTATATAAGGCATGTTGATTGATCTTGTCTCCTGATTTACTCTACCTGTATTTCTTTTTATTGGTGAATTGAGGCCATCTACATTAATGGGTATGGTCAGCATGCACTAGCTCATCTCTGACATGCTATTCTCCTAATGTCAACTCCCTACTTTTCCCTTCCATTCCATTGTGTGTTCCACTTAGTAAGCCCCCTCTGCCACTATTCCTGGAAAAATTATCTTTTTTTAAATCTCTCTCTATAATGCCCTTCAGTACTTTTTGTAGGGTTGGTTTGGTGGTCATGAATTCCTTCAATTGTTCTTTGTCATGGAAATATCTTGTTTCTCCATTAATTTTGAAAGATAGCTTTGCAGGGTAGCTCAATCTGGGATGGAAGTTGTTTTCTCTCAGGACTTGAAATAATTCACTCCAAGCTCTTCTTGATTTGATGGCTTGTGTTGAGAAGTCTGTCATGATTTTGATGGGTTTTCTTTTATAGGTGATCTGTTTCTTTTCTCTAACAGCATTTAATATTCTGTTGTTGTGTTGAATTTCTGGAATCTTGACAATTATATGTCTGGGTGTAGATTTATTTTGGTTATAGCTAACTGGAGTTCTCTATGTCTCACTTCCCTGAATATCATTTCCTTTTTCTATGCTTGGGAAGTTTACTGAAATTATATCTATAAACAGGCTTTTAATATCATTTGTGTTGATCCCTGCTTTTTCACTCACATTTATTATTCTTTAATTATGTTTCTTTTGGTTGTCTTGCAGCCATTGAATTGTTACTTCCTGGTTCCTTGTTATTTTTAGGAGACCTTCCCTTTCATGATTGCTAGCTGCAAACCTATCTTCAAGGTTTGAAAGTCTATCTTTACTTTCTTTCAAGTAGTTTTGCCAGCTTTCAATGGAGTCTTTAATTTCCTGGATATCTCTTTGAATCTGTTTCATGTATTCTATGTCTTTTTAATATTCATTTAAAGTTTCCCTCATCTTACTATGCTCCTCCATTTTTTAAATTTATGTCTTCTTTAGAGGTCCTTAGCAATTCTTTTATTATGCTTTTCATTTCTTCTTTTTACCTGAGATAGTATTTCTGTTCTAACTTCTTTTATAGCCTCATGAAGTTGTTTCTTTACTTCAGTTGCTATCACTTCAGAAACTTCAGGTGTGTGACTCCCACTGTCTTCCATATTTATGTCTCCTGGACTTGATCTACTTGGATTTGAGGCCAGAGACTGCCTTTTGCTTTTTTGTCTTGACATATTCCTGGGTTCTTCCAGACAAGTAGATAGTAAGGGGTCCCAAGCACTTCCTACATTGGCTACAATTTCTCTGAAGTGAGACTGTTTGGTTCTTTTAGCCACTGCTGGTGTCTGATGGTGACTATTGGGTGCACTTGTACAGGGCTCTCTGCTGCTTTTCTCAGCCTGTGCTGGCTCCCCAAAGGCTGCTGGAATAAGCAAAGGGGTGGGACTGGCTGCAACCTCCAGTGGAGAGCCCCCACAATGGCTATTGGCATGCACATGGGGGTGGGCCTGGCCACTACCTCCTAGCTAGTTACTGGTGGGGATCTTCCATGATGGCTGCCAGAGTATGCATGGGGACCAGACTTCACCAATTCTTTCATTAGGTTTATAATTTCTGTTTTTACCTGAGAGATTATCCTTTACACCTTCCTGGAGTTGTTTCTTTACTTTCTTTGCTAACATTTCTGAACTTTTACATGTGTGATTTCCAATGTCATCCAGGTCTATGTCTACTGGATTTGATCTGGATAGGCTGGAAGATTGCATTTTTTTCCTTCTGTTTTGGCATATTTCTGTGTTCCTCTGGATCAACTGGATACCAAATCCTGGTTGCTTTTTGCACTGGTAGCCCATCTGGCAGCAGACCTCACTGAGGCTTGACAATGGATGTGGGACTCTGGTTACAGACTTCTCACCCATGGGCCTCAAAGATAGTCCCCAGGTGTGTGCAGGTTGATGGGTTCAGCTTTCCAGTCCCCATGGGACTCACTGAGGGTTCCTGGAATACCTCAGTTCACTGGGCATAGTCTTCCAGTCCCTGTGGGCCTCAGAAATGGAGCTGGGTGTGGGTGGTTTGCTGGGCATGGACTTTAAATACCTATAGGCATAAAGACCAAGGCTCCTGGATCACTGTAGGTCACTGGGCATGGACTTCCAATCCCCATGTGCCTCACTGGGCTTAGACTCCTGGTCCCTACTGGCCTCCCCAGTGTTCCTGGATGACTGTGGGTCACTGATTGTGGACTCCCAGTCCCTGAAGTCTCACTATGCATTCCTGGGTGTGGAAGGGTTGCTAAGCACAGACTCCCAGTCCCTGCCAGTGTCTACAGGAGTTCTCAGATGACTTCTGGCTGCTAAACACAGACTTCCAGTCCCCATGGGCCTCAGAAATGGTTGTTAGTACAATTAAATACTGTGTAATTAGTTGTCCAACTGTGTTTTTTAGGAAAAAATTGACAAGAAAAAAGTGTAAGTGTTAAGTACAGATATCATTTTTTAAAAAAATATTTTGCCTTGGCAGCCTGTTAAATCCACCTGTGCTAAACATGTGAATACAGAGGGCTGACTATATTTAAATCATTCTACTTTTCAAACTTATGCCTCTTTCAGACCAAAGGGAGGAGGATTGGATAAGGCCCACTCAAGCAAGACACTAATGGCTATATCATATATAGACAATTTAAAAACAGTAGTAAAATGAAAAGTTTTGTCTCCTTTTTATTACTAATGGTGACATCTTGGATGTAAATGAAAGAGATGAATCACAAAGTTTGGATCTTTAAGAATCTTGTCAAGTTTTATGTATGCTCTTAGGAAAAGTAAGGAATATATTTTTGTTTAATTTTACATTTCTTTTTCCTTGCTTTAAAAATAATTCCATGTATAATATACAAAGGTGATTTTTAAAGTCCAATGATGAAATATGACTATTTCTTCATAAAAAGTCAATTCTTTTGCATGGGCTTTATATGCACATTTTGTGTAAAAATGACATTCAAGACATCTGCTTAATAAGATTGTCACCAAGAATCAGTCTAAAACAGTTTGTACTCACAGATAAAAATCAAGCAGTTAATGACTGAGAAAGTTCCCTCATTAATTTGGAAGTTGAAAACCCTCTGATTATGGGCTTCATGCAATACATCACAAGCATGCTACTTACCAGTCACCTAAGTTCCATGAAATGACTATGTGTTTAAATCCTCTTGCTCTCCTTGTGAATAACTGCTGCCTATGAGAAATGATATTCCTCTCACTGCTTACTCATGGTCCAATTACAAGGCTGGAGATCAGGCAGAGAAAGACCAACCAGTCACCAGCCTGTTTGACTTCCTCAGAAAGCTGTACCACAGTTGGGGAGGATGTTACTGTCACTGTGGTCATGGATGCACTCAAGAGCATAGAAATGGAATACTTGTCCCAGGAGTAACTAATTCAATTGAATATTCTTATTAAATGCTAAAGTGAAATAGAGTCAAGAGTGTTATAGGAACAATTCTAATAAGTTAAAAGGTTTGATATTAAATATTCCCAAGGAGAATTTAAAGCAGCCCAGAGAACAACAAAGGGTCTCTTAAAGATCTCCTGAGGACACTATTTACATCATGAATAGGAAGCACATCAGTTTGCTCCATTGGAAATGAGAATATTCTTACTGCTTAAAAGCCCTGAAGCTTTGAGGTCTGGATTCACAAATACCTGGTTCTGACCCTCCTCCACATCCTGGAACCAGGAGCAAAGAATAAAAGGGAGGGAGGACACAGGAAAACAATGGAGGAAAATACCAGCAACATAATTAGACATAAAATAATCTTTGTGTTATTTTATGGAAATAGAATCGCATAGCCATGGAAAAGACAAAATGCCAAAAACTATTTAATTGTGGATTCTGAATTCAGACTATTCTATATAAGGGCATTTTCTTAATATACCACTTTTCAGGGGAAGCTATTTGAGAAATTTGATCAGATGGTAATTAACCTCTTAACCTTTTAGAAAAGTAATGTGAAAGGGACTTACAGAATATTTACTCCCATATTTTCCTTTTAAAAAATGAAAAAAAAAAACCCAAAGGCCAAAACATTAAGAAGCTCCCCAGAATGTTACTAAACTCGAGTATAGCTAATATTAAACTCGGGTATAGCTAATACTAAACTCGAGTATAGCTAATACTAAAAGACAGTCTTCAGTGCTTCATGCAGCGACATTTTGGCTGTGTTGTGCCAGAGACAAGAGGATGGAGAGACAACCTGAAATCCAAAAGCAAGTTATTCTGTCTGCAAAGCTACCCTCAAGCTTCTCTAAGCAAGGTTTCTTGGGATGAAATTGGGAAATGGAGTATGTTCCTTCAGGGCATTTAATTCTAAGTACTCCCTTTCTCCTTTAAGAGGTGTGCCATGTAGGCTTGTACTGCTGCCCCTTAACCCTTATGACTACTCAGGGACTCTCAAGCTAACATCTTACCCTAAATTTCCCCCTTGGGCTTTGCCTCATTATCCATAACAATCACATTGTCTTAAATTTAGCTGTCCTACACTCTACTCTCTCAGTCTTAGCAAAAATTGGCACAAAAATCTGATAAATTTATCCTATCTATGCAGAATTTTTCTTAAGTGGTCCCCTTTATCTGCCTCTGATTAAGCAGCACTGTTCATTCCTTCTTGCACCCTCAGCATGCTGAGTACTAGCAGCCAGGCTCCTGACACATGTGAGCAGAACATGTGTTCTTGCAATATGGTGTGTGTGCCAGTGACTATACGTGTGTGTGTGCATGAACCACTTTTTGCTAGCAGATTTGCAGGAGCTGACCGTTCCTATACTTTCCTTTTGGTTCTGTAGGAGTGGTCTTACAGAAATTATGAATAGAAAGAGAAACAGCTAGTTTTGAAAATATTATTTCTTTTCCTTCATACTTGCTCAGTAGCTACCACAAGGTAAGATATTAGACATTTAAAACTTGATAACTCTGGGATAAAAGCAATGAGGTGAGAAGGAAAGTAATTATAAGGGAGTAGAAACAAGTAGAATAAATGTAAGCTTGCTAGCCATTCATTGGCTTACTAAGAAGATTCTGTTTGCTACTATGGTATTTATATATCCCCACTTTTTGACAATTTTTCCAATTGTTAATTTTTTCTTTCGTCAATTTGGCCACAAAGAATATTTGAATTCCAAATATTTTAATGTGTTGAATTACTTCCAACAACTTAAGTTTATCATTAAAGTGATTAAAAGGTTTTATTCTTTCTTCATGTCAAATCTCTGGCTTTTATGAAGTAGAAAAGCTCTTCTATTGCTTGACAGAATATTTTCTCACAAGTCAGGAGAAAAGCTTATTATTGTCAGAAAAAGTCAAGTTTTTTATTTCAGCACTATCACATTGATTATGTTTCTAATTTTGTCTAACTAAATACAAAACAAATTAATTCTGATCTTGGGATTACTGACTTGACAGATTGGAAGGAAATACAAAAGCAGTCTCTGGAGAAGATATAACTTATTAATGTGCTGACTAATAGTCATTTAACTTCCAAGCCAACTACTCACTAGCAAACCAATGGACTCAACTACTCAGCTACTCAATGGTAAACATAACTCCAACACTATTACCTAGATTGTAAGAAATGATTCCCTTTCCTTTACAATACATTTTAAAACAAGCATTCTCATGAGTATTTGTATATTTGTGAAAGAGTTTTAAAGTTTACACAGAGAGTTCTCTTATATCCCAACCCAAATTTCTGCTACCATCAACATCTTATATTGCTATAGTGCTTTTGTCATCACTAATGAGCCACACACGATTTTTAACTATAAAGTCTAAACATTATTTAGATTCCCTTAGGTTTAATCTAATACCTTTTTTTTCTGTTCTAAAATCCTATTAAGAATACATAATTACATTTAGTTGACAAGTCTCTTTAGCCTCCTCTAGAGTATGACAGTTCCCCGATTTTCATTTGTTAAACTCTTTTTAGCAACCTGACAGTTTTGGATAGTGTCGTCTAAGAACTGCATAGAATATCCCTTAATTTGAGTTGTCTTGTATTTTTCTCATAATTAAAACTGGAGAAACAGGTAGATGTAAATTTGCATGCTCACCACGTCATAGGAAGGATGCATACTAACAACATGAATTGTCACTGATGCTGTTACCCTTGATCACTGCATTGAGATAAGGTTGGTCAACTCCACTGTATACATAGCCCACACTTACGGTGTGGACATCTTCTCTACTTCTTTGAGAGGGGCAACATCTATATAGATTTATCTAGTCTCATCATATGAGCTACTAGGCATTTATTTACATTTTGGGTTACAAACCAATGTTAAGCCATTTATTTTGTTTTTCAAATTATTCTAGTTTTGGCCCCTGGGAGCTCCATCATTCAGCTGTTATGTCCCTTTAATATACAGTTAACGTCAATTTTTTTTGAGGACTTAGTCTCTGCTATCAAAGATACTCCAGGTTCATCTTGTATATTCCATACCCAGTCCTGCAATCAACCATTTCTCCACAGAGCTCCAATTCTCTTTGTAAGAGCATAGCATTTAAAACCAAACTCTGGGTGTGGGTGCTAGATTTTTTCAATGTCACTGAGATGTTACTGTTTCTAGACTTTCCTAATTGACAGAGTAAGGACATACCTATACATGCATATGTACTATCTTGTGTATTCAAACAAATCTAAAGGAATTTCTACATGTATTCACATATTTATGTTTATATACATATATATTTATATTGAGCTAAATATGAGTTCATACTGACAGCTACAATTTGAATCCATTATTGCATGTATCACTATAACTTACCCATTGTTTGTCTGTAATTTGGCCCCTTCTCTGTTATCTATTGATTTATTTATTAATCCTAAAGCACACAGATACTGACTTCAGAAATGTTAATCTATACTCCCATGAAAAGAACTTTAATAAGTAGAATACAGTTCTTATGAGCTGTTCTTTTTGCATTTAGTCACACAATCTCCACCTATGTCCAAAGTTAATTAGGTTAATATTTTCCCTCCCTGTCTTCTTCAGTCAGATTATTTCACACATTAGATACTTTTTAATATTCCACATCCCATCTTAAAATCCATCAATCTATTTGTTTATTGAAATATGTATAAATTAAAAATTCACTCTGTTATTAAGCTATGTCAGTGTAATCAAAATATGTAGACTTGTAAGACTGGCTACCTTTGCTTAGCAATATGCATTTCATACTGATGTATGTTTTTGTGTGCTGTGATGGTGATTGTGAATTCAGTTGGCTTGGGAGATGGTACCTAAAAGATTAAGTAAAACACCATTCTGGGTGTGCATGGTTGGACCCTGAGGGCATGCCCTTAGGGACTATATCTGGTCTCCGTTCCTGTTATGGGTTAGGTCTAAAATGGCCCTCAAAATCTCATGCATTTGGAAGAGTATTGGATCATGGGGGCATTATAACTGACTTGCTTTAGGAAGTGAGGGTTGATTGGAGATGGGTCACTGGGGGCATAACCAAAAAGGACATATTCTTGTCCCTGGCTCTTGTGTTTTCCTTGGACTTCCTGGTTGCCATGGATTGAAAAACTTTTTTCCTTCCATGCCCATCTGCCATCCTATTCCTGCCTTGGATCCAGAAAACCAGTGACTGAAACCATGAGATAAAATAAACCTTTTTAAAGTAGTGAGTGTCAAGTATTTTGTCTCAGCAATGTGAAAGTATTAAAAACAAATCCCTTACACTTTGGCTCTTCCCCTGAGCTGTCTTTCTCAGACATCCTGTGTAGGAACCTTTCTCTACCATGCACTTCCACCATGATAACCAGCCAGTCAGGAATTGAAACCTCTGAAACCATGAGTCAAAAAAACTCTTCTATGTTGTATATTTCAGATATTTTGTCTCATTAATGGAAAGAAGACCAATACAATGGCTTAATAATTTTAAAAAATAAATAAATCAGGAATAGTATCACATTGCACAGATATACCAAGGTTCATTCGCCTACTGAAGAACATCTTGGCTGGTTCCACTTTCAGATTAAATTCATAGTTTCAGAAGATTTGACCCACAGTTGGTGACTCCAAAGTGGAAACAGCATGGAAGGATTGCAGCTTACTCCATGGTATCTAAAAAGCAGAGAGAAGGAGAGAGGAGATTAGAACAACAATATACTATTTCAGATCACTTTTCCAGTGACCTGCTGCCACCAAGCAGGCCTCATCTCTAAACAAAAGAAGCTTTTGGGTGGACATTTGTGGTCTAAACCTTAACAGTTGGTTAAATAAGTGTGTAACTGTAAGATCATATAGTAAGACTATATTCATTCAGCATTATAAAAACCTACAACCTTGTGCTGCAAATAGTGGTAACAATTTGCATTTTTGCCAGGAATGAATGACAATTTCTGGTTTCTTCATATTTTCCAGCAAATGTCATAGCAGTACATTTATTTGTTCATTTATTTGGATTTTAGATATTCTAATAAATGTGTAGTGGTAATTCATTGTTTTTTTAAGCAGTATTCCAGCCCCCATTCCTCTAGAGCTTTATGTTGTTACAATAAACTTAGGTCTTATAAACTGTATATACATTTAATGCAGCGTTTCTGGTTTTACCCAAAAAAGCTATGTCTTGTCTTAAAGTGGATGATGCCTTAGAACCACATATAGAACAAAGGAAATGTGACTTTCAAGGAATGGTACAGGAGAACACATGTTTTTTATTTCTGTTACGAATATATTTGAAATATATTTGGCTTAAAAAATGAAATTCCTTATTCCTGTCAAAGAAGAAAATATTTTTTTAATCTCACATGACAAAGAGTTTAGAGACTCAATGATTCAAATGTTCAGAAATTTTGTTAGAGACACAGAATTATAGTGTGACTCTACTCCAGTGTTTCACCCGATGGCTGAGACAATTCCTCTTGTAGACCAGATGTAATGTTTATTTTCAATGTGGAAAGGAGGTGAGGTGAGGATACATCTCAGAAATAGCTGACTTTAACTAGGTCTTCATTGTTAGAAATGGAATACATGTCCCCCCTAGCTATATAGGAAGCTAGTAAAGTCATTATTTAGCTGAATGATATCTTAACTGGAACAAAAGAGGACTTTAATTAGTAATGTAAAGCCCCAATAAGGTAACTAAAATTTTTGAGAGGAAGAAAAGGATGAATGAATACCTGGAAATATTCTCCTATAGTATCAGTTGTAAAGATCACTGTCATATTTAACCAGTCTTAATCAGAGGAGGACGTTTTTACTAAGTAGGAAGGAACATTTCATAGGATTTTAGAAATATGATAGATTTTTACATGGGGAAAGAAAGTAGGATTCAGAGCAAAAATAACAGATTTCAACAGATTTGGGACTGGCTTTTACTGGTTTACTAAATTACATCACTGACTATCCCTCCTTCATGAAATATTTGTCAATTGTAGGTAACATTTTCTATTTCTTCACATTCCAAGTAATTTAGAATTATGACTTGGACACTGCAAATGACTCAATAAAATGATGCTGAATTCTTCTAAAATGATCAAGTTTTGTTTACTTTTTGGGTCAATCAAGTAGTTTGTCTAATCTCAATAGATGAATTCTGTCTACCTTGTAATAGTCATTGATAGTCATACACTGAAATTTTAGTTCAGGTCATTTATTTCAAGCTAATGGGACCATTGAGATATTAGATAAAGCTGGTGAGCGAGTTATTTTGTGGTCATCTGTCCATCTGAAATTGAATGAAACAGGATTGTGAACAGAAAACAGAAGAAATTTCACCAGGAGCTCTTCAAAGAGCTTTGCCTTATCATACTTTGCCAAAACATATTATAGAAGAATCTTGAATCTCCAAGTTAGAGACTGAAATCCGTGCCACAAAGAATCATGATGTGAAGAGAGTCTTTCAAGCATTTTCAAACTTCAAAATTCCAACATTTTTAGTCAGCAGCTTACTCATAATGCTGCTTTTCACTCAATTTTGCATGCAATACAAGGCTTTCAACCCAGTTTAAATAATTCTTCCTCCTTTATTGATCTTGCTCAAAATTTGTTGTGGATCATTGCAGGACACTGTTTTTGGGAGACTAACACCCAAAGCATTTTTTCCAGGTCTTTGTTTTGCCAACCCTGAAACAGAAGGCAAATATTCTGGCAGGCAGCTAGCAATTTGGATTTCTAGACTACCATTTGTCAACATGTGATTCATGCACCATCAGGATCAGAATCCCTAGGTATTGTTTACAATAAAGACTGCTGGGCCTTATGCACATGATGGCAAAGGGATCCCTCATAAGGGTGAAGGGCAGAAACTTGTATCTTTTAAGACGGTCACAAACTAGTTTGGTAACAGACAGGCTTACATTATATATAATCACTATGGGATCTTTTGATCCCAAATATATTTTTAGGGAGGATTTCAGATTCAGATCATGCTAACCTGAAGAAAATTTCCATCTTCAAAATATAACATGGCAGGTGTTGGCAGGTATTACCTCTCCATAACTAGTAAATATTCTGCTTTACTAAATGAAATTTGAAAAAATTTAGTAAAATCCCTTGTTAAAATGAAATTTGAAAAATTTGTGAAATCTTACAAAAAACATTATGACAAGACTAGAGATATTCATTCATTTAACATATAAGAGTCAGTCGTTCACCATATTTAGGCATTGTTCTTGGCAAAGGAAATATAATGAACAAGACAGATAACCTTCTGGCTTATATTTTAGCATGGAGACAAATGCATACATTCACATACACACACATACATACATATCACTGTGGAGGAATAAACTAAAAACAGAATGATGACCTACAGTATGAATAAGCTGTGGGTAAGGAAAATGAATTTAGATAAATTAATGACCATCTCAGAGGAATGGGTTAGTCAAACATTTATGGAATAAATAATAATAAGTATGTAAACCTTAAAAATATTGGAAAGGTAAGTGTAATGGAAACTCTGGTGACCTCAGGAAAGAGAACTGTGAGTAGAGTTTTGTTAAAAATAGTTTATCTGGAGCATCATTAAGGCAGTGTGTTTATATATTTATATTGCGTGTCATTCAGGCAAGCTGTCATTTCAACCAGTCAATCCTTGTATTGAATATAGTTGATAAGGTGGTCTTTTATACTTCTTGTTATATTCTCATAAAAATTAATGAAAAATATGCAATTTTTGGTCATCTTGTATTTAAATAATTGGACTGGCAAGTGGTTAATTAAGAATCTAGGGTGAAAGGAAGACTATATTATGCTCATAGTCATCTTGGAGTTACCTGATGGTTTGCTAAAGTTCATATCATGGACCACTGATTAAAGCCCAGATGTTGTGATTATGTTAATAATGTTAGATTTAATATGCAGTTAGATGATAGATCAGATAATCCCAAAGACTATGGTCCTTATCTTTTCTGTACTATTTAAATAATATTGTATCTGATTTAGCATCCTTATTGTTTCTTTGCATTTATTTTTCTATTGCTCTTAAATATTTGTGTCATATCATTTTTTCACTAATTGTATTATTCCACTGGCTTTCTCATTAATGAGGTAAATAATCATTTAACACATGCTCACTCCATTTTTTAAAAATACTTTGGAAATTATAACTTTGTAGTTGAAGAAACAGGCAAGAGATGATGATATAGGGCCATGTAGACCTTGGAACAATAGCCAAGACTACATTTAGGAGAGAAGAAAAGGAAGATGGGTGTAAGCAGGGGGATCTCATGCACTACAATCTATGCGTGAGATGAGGTGAAGTGGGGGAAGAGGGTTGTCTGGGGCAACAAAAAGTAAGCAAAAGATAAAGTTGACACAATTTTAAGCAGTTAGACTTGAACTGAATGTGATACATGGTGGTAAATAAGCTTTGGTATATTGATAATGAGCCAAAGGGGAAACTTCAAGAAAAATTCAATTAGATCATGGACCTATTTCAGAGGGAAACACAGAATATATGATTATTTTGAAGGACATAAAACAATATATATTTATAAAGGTGAGAAATAAAGCTCTTGTTTCCCAACTACGTAAAGAGGTGCCCAAATAAGTTACTATAATAAAATGTGACTTTATGAATAAAATAATGCTTATTAAAGCAATCTTAAAGTTTAAAATGTAAGCTAAGTTACTATACTAAATACATGAGCAAAAACAATTAGGGCTTTGATGATTGTGTGATAAAATGTTTTTCATAGACTGGAAAGAAGTCTAGACAAGTTAGAAACCTAATTTAATTCACTAAATAGATTTAGGAAATGTATGAATATGCAACTTTGATATTTGCTCTTGTCTATGGTTTTCAGAAGTAAATTTAGTGAATATAATGTGGAATTTTTAATTTTCATACCAAACTACTAGGAAATTATATTTTATAAATTTCACATTGCTATTCTAGAATCCATCTACTCCTGAGTTGAGTTACAGTACAACCCAAAGATTGCCTTTTGTATTCACTTCTTTTTTAAGCAACAAATCTATCAGTGTTTTGTTTTTGTTGTTTTGTTGTTTTTGTTTTTGTTTTGTTCCATTCTTCTGCCTAGCTTTGTACTGGTACACTTTCTGACAGCAAAGCCACAGATTGTTAAGAGTTATGACTATACATACAACATGTTCGCCATAGCAAAGAGAATTTTCTCTTATCAATAAATTAAATTTTGTCCTTGAAAGTATGCATGCCTTCAAATACCTAGAATAGGACTTACAAATGAGAAATCCTTGTTCATATTTAAGGCCCATATGTTATATGTCAAAGTTAAAATAAGCAATTGCAAATTGCAGAAACTGAATAAAGATATTCTGTCATTTTGTTACATGTAGTGTAGAAAGCATGAAAGAAAAATAGCTCATATATCAACAGTATTGCTGTTGTATAGTTATTGAACTTCCATAAGCAGGAGTCCCAAGCTATTATTCAGTGCTGAGGATCAGGACTTATTACATAAAGTATCCATCAAAGATGAAGGATTAGCAGCTTCTGTGTAATTAATAGGTAGAGGAGCACAAAACAAAGGAGATTAAGAAAGTCAATGGTTTGCATTTAGAGAGTAAACTTCAACTCTCAACAAAGTAAAATACTCATTCAGTCAGCAATCTATTAAGCTACTTGGAAAAATACATATATGTCCCAAGTGAAAACCTACCATTAGGTTGCATAGGATAACACAATTAAGAAATTCACTCATGGAGCTCAATGAAAAACAGTTGCTTGAGTTAAAAAAAGTTGTTATTTCTTAAAAGGGACCATATTCAGACATTATTATAATCAAGAGATGGGACACTATTTCATCTAGAACACCCTTCAGTTCAGTAGAAAAATTATACTGAAGCTACTACAGACTCAACTAAAAAAAATGTATAAAAATGCTAATATAAGAACCTACATGCAATTCTAATTAAGTCTTTCTCTACATGTGTGTATATATATATATATATATATATGAGTAGCCAGACTTAGCAAATAAACATACCCAGATAAATTTGAAGTTTTGATGGACAACAGAATTTTAAGATATGTCTAAAATGTATTTATTATTTATTTGAAAGTCAAATTTAGCTAGGTTACCTGTATTTTGCCTAGAAAATTGTGTACATATCTATGTATTCAATTTTATTAGTATGGCTACTGTAAACAAAAGAAGAGATAATGTTGACACTGATAATATCTTCAGAATTACGGAACTTTAAAACAAAAAAGACTTTTCCTAGACAGAACCAGTATAGTCAAAATAGACATACTTCCAAAACAATTATATGGATTTAATGCAATCTTAATCAAAATACCAATGATATTCCTTACAGAACTGGAAAAAACAATTCTAAAATTCAAATGGAAGAGACCTAGAATAGAAAAAGCAATTATTGGCAACAAGAGCAAGGCGGGGGCAAAACAGTTCCAGACTTCAAATTATACTACAAAGTTACAATGATAAAAACAGCATGATACTGGGGGGGGGGAACCAGGAACAAACCAACCAATCCTCCTCCCAAAAAAACCAGAAAACGTCCAAAATTACAGATCCTAGATACATATCTTTCATGATGCACTAAACTAAAGTCAAAATGAATTAAAGATCTAAACATTAGAAAAAGGCATGAGCATTACTTACCTGAATAATTTCATTGTATAGTTAAGAAACAGATTCAAAGAGATTAAAGGACTTGTCAAGATCCCACAGCTAGTTAGCAAACAGAGATAGAACTAGAACATGGTTTTGCTAGCTCTCGGTTCTTTTTCTTCTAGTGTATTTTTTTTCTTAAAATTGTTGATTTTTCAGTGAAAAATCTAGGTCAAAATCAGCACTTTATTTAGATAGCCATACCTATTTTCAAATCACTTTGCTTTCTGCATATGGAAAAGAAAACACACATACGCGCGCGCGCGCACACACACACACACACACACACACACACAGAAACCAAAAAGAGAGATTCAAGGCAACTGGTGAGAGCTATTAAAGCTGAAAACTCATGACACCTACAGGAGCCAGACATCTAGCTCTGAGAACAAAGACCACCCTGGGCAAGACACAAAAATAAGTAATTCCAGGCCCCCCAAAATCATGCCCTTAGGTTGCCTTACATTCAGATCACTAGGCAACAGGGTGTCATGTGACATTAAGTTGCCAAGTGTATAAATAAATGCCCCTATAATGAGAGGTCTCCACCTGACCCCAGCTTTCTTCTCTTTATTTTCTCATCTTTTTGCAGTCCCTCTCCCTGGGAACCTCAAGTGCTGTGCTGGTCATGGAAGGCAACATTTTACATATAGATAGCATTTGCATCTTGGGACCATCTAACATCCACCTTACCTTTAAGTATCAGCATCAAAACTTCTTTTAAGAAATGATAGCCCTGATCCAAATACTGTCTGTAGTAAAGCCATTGATGTGGGTACCCTTCTTAGCCAAGGAGTACGCACATGGCCAACCTATGCCAGGTGATAGGTTTTGTTTCCCAGACTTCTCCTCCCCTCAGATTTTAATTATGAAGCAATGAAAAAAAACAATACTCATTCCCTACCTCAAAGATTTAAAAGTTTCAAGTCACTTGCTGCAGTGGAAGTGACTGGACAGGACAATGGGACAGTATAGACTTCTAAGTTCCATTGATTCCAATCATTCTCTTCTATGTGAAGACTGGTTCTTCAGATCCCCTACATTCTTTTTTTTAAATTTTATTTAGAGGGGAAAAAAGCAAAACAGAAAAAAATGGAAAGAATAATACTAAATTCCCAAAATAAAATAAACACTAAGAAATCACTAGTTGACAAATTATATACTGTCATCTTAGAAATACTTGTTCAAATTACAAAATTAAAGGACACAGAGTGGATGTTCAAACAGTGAGACTGCAAACAGTTCTACTCAATGTTCCAACAAACACTTAGTAATACGGTTATCAATCCTACACACTTAAACACACAGGCATTTATATTCTTCAGAGCATTTTCTTTTCCTCTCCTTTTGACAATAGCAATTACACATTTTGGGTTTTATTACTCCTACTACAACTTTTTACACAGGAGACACAATGTGATATTTATAAATATGATTCTTATTTATTTCACTTATCAGAATAAGCTCCCGTTGCCTCTATTTTGAGGCCTCAAGATCATCTTTTTTAATAGCTGAGTAATGTTTCATTGTATAAAAACATCACCTCTGTTTCATCCACTCTGCAGTTGATGGGCATTTTGGTTGCTTCCAAGATTTAGCTATTACAAATTGTGCTGCTATGAACATAGGTGCACATATATTGCTGTGATATGACCTTTTCAGTTTCTCTGGGAAAATACCCAGGAGGGGAATAGCTGGGTTGAATGGAACTTCCAGTCCTACTCTTTTGAGAAATCTCCATAGTGATTTCTACAGTGGCTGAACCAGTCTATACTCACACCAACAGTAGAGCAGTGTTCCTTTTTCCCCACAGCCTCACCAACATTTTTTATCAGTTGTTTTCTTGATGGCAGTGATTCTTTCCAGAGTGAAACGAAATCTCAAGGCTGCCTTAATTTGCTTTTCTCAAATGATCACAGAGGGTGAAGATTTCTTCATTTATTTATTTAGCATCTGTATATCTTCATCTGAGAACTGTATGTTCATCTCAGATGCCCATTTTTGGAGAGGGTCTTTGAATTTGGGGGGTTTGATGTTTTTCAATTCTTTATATGTTCTGGATATAAGTCCTTTGTCTGAGGAGTTTCTGGCTAAAATTCTTTCCCATTCCATGGTTTTCTTTTCACTCTGTTGGTGATTTCTTGTGAAGTGCTGAAACTTTTCAATAATATGAGATCCTAGTTGTTGATTCTTTGAAGTGTTTCCCATGCAGTTTGCATTTTGTTCATGAATTCTCTGCCTATCCCTATGTCTCCAAGACTTCTACCTATCATGTCTTCCAGGAGATTTAGTGTTTCTGTTTTACTATTTAGATATTTGAACCATTTAGACTTTAGTTTTATGCATGGTGATAGGCATAGGTCTAGTTTCAGTCTTTGGCATGTGGAGAGCCAATTTTTCCATCACCATTTGTTAAACAGGCCATCCTTCTATCCGTGAACATGTTTAGCCCCTTTGTCAAATATCAGGTGGCTGGGTGTCTTTGTAGCTGTGCTTGCATCTTCTAATCTGTTCCGTTGATCCTCAGGTCTATTTCTTTGCCAGTACCATGCTGATTTTTTCACTGTGTCTTTGTAGTATAGATTCAAGTCAGGAATTGAGATGCCTCCTGTCTTACCTTTGTTGCCCAGAATTGCCTTGGCTATTCTAGGCCTCTTCTGTTTCCAAATGAATTTTAGGAGTGTTTTTTCTAGATCTGTGTGGCATGTTAATAGTATTTTGATTGGGATTGCATTAAATCTGTATAACAGTTTTGGGAGTATGGCCATTTCCACAATGTTGGTTCTTCCTAGCCAAGAGCAAGGAATATCCTTCCATTTTCTAATAGCCTCTTCAATCTCCTTTTTTAGTGTAGGATAATTTTCAGCATATAGGTCTTTTACATTCTTAGTCAGATTGATTCCTAGTTTTTCATGTTTTAGATGCTATTGTGAAGGGTGATATTTCCATACTTTCTTTTATGGTGAGTTTTTTGTTTGTGTACAGGAATGCTATTGATTTTTGAGCACTGACTTTGTATCCAGCTACACTGCTGTATTTGTCTATTACCTCTAGTAGCCTTTTAAAAATTTTATTTAAAGAGAGGGGAAAATAATGCAAAATAGAAAAAAAGCATAGAAACAATACAGAATTTAAAAAGAAACAGTAAGAAGTCACTAGTTGATACATTACATATTGTCTTCCTGGATGTAGTTGTTCAAGTTATAAAATCAAAGTATACAAAGCATTCAAACAGTGAGGCTGCAAACCGCTCCATTCTCTGATCCAGCAAAAACTTAGCAACATAATTATCATTCCTACATACTTACATATACATGCAGTTATATCTTTTAGAGTGCCTTCTTTTCCTCTTTTTGCTTTTTAAGTTCATTATCTGTTTAGTTATATCATGTTTCAGGTTGCTCAGTACCCTGCTGATTTGTTTTATTGTTGTTATTTACTTTTTAAAAATTTTTTCCTTATTTATTATTTTTATTTTATTGATTTATTTTATTTTGAAGGTAGTAAAATATAGCAGAACAAGACAGGACATAGCCAACTGAGGCCGTGCAGTGAAATTGGCACAGAACCTCACAGCAGGCCACCGGGACAACAGCAATAGGCACAATAGTACATCTGGTTTTCTTCACAATAGTTGTTCCTTCAATCAGGCAGAGCAATGTTGAAGGAAATACCGAAATTACAAGAACAGAATATTGAATAGATCAATACCATTCACCAAAACAGAGCAAAACAGAGATAAAAACATTTGCCCTCAAAGAGATGGCAGAAGAAAATCCCCCTTATTTGCTATACTGCATATAGTCATACTCACAAGACTTGCTCAGATCTCTGGCTCTCACTTGCTGGGGGGCGGGGAACAGATGTTTGATTCTTAGCCCATGCACTGGTAGGCTCACAGCTGCCCACCAGAGGGGTGAACTGGCTGCCCGTTTTCCCAGCACCCCAAGGTCCAACATGGCATGTTGCAGATCTCAGGAAACGCTGATATGGTTCTTACCCTGGGGTGGTCGCAGCTTGCCAAGCCACAGCCACTTAACTGAGCAGCATGCTGGCAGCTGCCTGTTTTCCCAGAGCCCCAAGGTCCAACATGGCGCGTCACAGATCTCAGGAAATGCTGATGGTTCTCACCCTGGGGAGGCTGCAGCTTGCCAAGCCACAGACACTTACCAGAGTGGCATTCTGGCAGCTGCATGTTTTCCCAGCTCTAGCAGTCTTTTAATGGAGTTTTTTGGGTCTTCTATATAGAGTATCATGTCATCTGCAAATAGTGATAATTTTTCTTCCTTTCCTATCTTTATTCCTTTTATTTCTCTCTCTTGTCTGATTGCCCTGGCTAGTGTTTCCAGAGCTATATTGAATAGGAGCAATTATAGTGGATATCCTTGTTCTATTCCTGATTTTAAAATGAAATCTTTTGGTTCTTGTCCATTTAGTATAATGTTGGCTGTTAGTTTGACATAGATGGCCTTTATAAGATTGAGGTAGACATACGTGTATTCCGAGTTTTTGAAGGGTTTTTATCATGAACATTTGTTGGACTTTATTGAAAGTTTTTTCTGCATCTATCAAGATGACCATGTGGTTTTTGTTTTTGGCTCTGTTGATCTGGTGTATTGCATTTATTGATTTGTGCATGTTAAACCATCCCTGCATTCCTGGAATGAGTCCCACTTGGTCATGATGTCTTCTTGATGACTTGCTGCATTCTGTTTGCCAATATTTTATTGAGAATCTTTGCATCAATGCTCTTTAGTGAGATTGGTTTAGAGTTCTCCTTTTTGGTTGGGTCTTTCTCTGGTTTTCTTATGAGAGTGATACTTGCCTCCAGGAATGATTTAGGGAGGATTGCTACCCTTGAAATTTCATTGAAGAGTTCAAGGAGTATTGCATCAAATCTTATCTAAATTTCTTGTAGAATTCAGCTGTGAATCCATCAGAACCTGGGCTTTTCTTTGTTGATAAGATTTTAATTACATTTTCAATTTCAATAGCTGATATTGGGTTATTCAAAATTGCTATATCTTCTTGGTTGAGCTTTGGTTGTTTATATGTTTCTAGAAATCTGTCCATTTTCTTTTGTGTTTTCCACTCTAAGTGAGTAGAGATTTTTAAAGTAGGTATTCATGATCTTTTGAATTTCAATGGGGTCTGTAGTAATTTCCCCATTTTCAGTCCTTATTGCATGAATTTTAGGTTTTTCTTTCTTTTTCTTTATGAGGTTAGTTAGAGGTTTGTCAATTTTGTTTATTCTCTCAAAAAAACAACTTTTTTGATTCATTAATTCTTCATATTGTTTTTTTTTTAGTTTCAACTGCATTGATTTCTGCTCTAATCTTTACAATTGCCTCTCTTCTATGAGCTTTGGGTTTAACTTCCTCTTCTTTTTCTAGAAGCTTGAGATGAAGCATTAGGTTGTTTATTTGTGTTTATTCTGTTTTCTTGATATGACAATTTATTGGTATATATTTCCCTCTTAAGACTGCTTTCATTGTACCCAACAGGTTATAGTATGGTGTTTCCCCATTTTCATTGATTTGTAGGTATTGCTTTATTTCTTCTTTAATTTTATCTGTAGCCCACTGGTTGTTCAAAAGGTGTTATTTAATTTCCATGTATTTATACAGGTTTTGCAATTTCTCTTGCCATTAATTTCCAATTTCAGTGCACTATGGTCAGATGGTATGCATGGGTAATTTCAATACCTTTGCATTTACTTAAGAATGTTTTATGGGATAATATATGGTCTATTTTGGAGAATGTCCCATGAACAACTTAGAAGAATATGTATTCTGGTGTGCTTGGGTGGAGCACTCTGTAAACATCTACTGAGTCCATTTGCTCACATGTATGATTCATTTCTATTATTTCTTTGTTGACTTTTTGTTCAATTGACCTATCTCTTTGTGACAATGGGGTATTAAGGTCGCCTGTTATAACTGTGTTCTTGTGTATTGGGTTTTTCATGTCCTTTAGTATTTGTCTTATATAGTTGGGTACTCTTGTATTTGGTGCATATATGTTTATAATTGTTAGTTGTTCCTCTCGAATTTTTCCATTAATGAGTATGTAGTGACCTTCTTTATCTCTTTTAATCATTTTGGGTTTGAAGATCATGCTGTCTGCAAATAAAACAGTTATCCCTGCTTTTTTCTGGGTTCCTATTGCATGGAATACTGTTTTCCATCTTTTGAGTTTTAATCTATGAGTTTCCTTTTGGGTAAGATGTGTTTCTTGTATACAGCATATTGTGGAATCATGTTTCTTGATCCATTCTGTCAACCTATTTCTTTTGATAGATGAATTGAGGTCATTTACATTTATGGATATCACTGATATGTACTGGCTTGACTTTGCCATGTTATGTTCCAGTTGTTTGCTTTCTGCTTTTCTCCCTTGTTTAATTGCTTATCCTTCCTGGTGGTTTCTTTCTGTTCTCCTGGGGATTGTCATCATTTTTATCTCTATCTAGTATGTCTTTCAATACTCTTTCTTGGGTTGGCTTGGGGGAATGTAAATTTTTTCTGTTGTTCTTTGTCATAGAAGTATGTTGTTTCTCCATTGAATTTGAATGAAACTTTTGCTGGGTATGTCAGTCTGGGTTGAAACTTGTTTTCTTTCAGGGCTTGAAATATCTCACTCCAAGTTCATGTTGACTTCAGGGTTTGTGCTGAAAAGTCTGCTGTGATTCTAATGGCCTTTCCTTGATAGGTGAGTTTTTTGTTTTCTCTAACAGCTTTTAGTATTCTGTTTTTATGCTGTATGTCTGAGATCTTAATTATTATATGTCTAGGTGTAGATATATGTTGATCGTGAATTTTTGGCATTCTATATGCCTCACTTTTCTGCATATCCAATTTTTTCCCCATGTCTGGGAAATTTCCTTCTATTACTTCTGTGAATATTTGAGTTATTCCATTTGCATTGACTCCTGCCTCTTCACTGATGCCTGTTAGTCTTATATTGTTTCTCTTGGCACCATCTTGAAGCTGCTGGATTGTCACTTCATGATGCTTTGTTATTTTTAAAAGTTCTATCCTTTCATGTTTGCTAATTGCAATCTTGTCCTCAATGTCTGAAATCCTATCCTCAGCTTCATTTAAGTAGTTTTGCCAGCTTTGAATAGAATTTTTTGTTTGCTGGATGTCTCTTTGAGTTTGTTTTATGAATTCTGCATGTTTTCTATATTGTTCATTCAAGGTTTCAATCAGTTTCCCATGCTCCTGTACTTTTTTCTCTATTTCTTCTTTAGTTGAGCTCAGCAACTTCTTTACTAAAGTTGTTATTTCTATCTTTACATGGGAGAGTGCTTCTAATTTGATTTCCTCTATAGCCTCATGGAGTTCATTTTTTACTGCACTCACTACCTTTTCAGAGATTTCTGGTGTGTTACTTTTGAAGTCCTCTATTTCAGCATCTCCTGTACTTGCTCCTGGTGGACTAGATGTTTTGAGATTGCATTCTGCTTTTTCCTTTTGCCATTTTCCCCTTTTGAGTTAATATTTGGTACTTCAATCCCACTAGTATCAACTGTTGGTAGTATACATTAGGGTCCTAATATAAGGTTGGTGTTTGTCTAGTTGCTGGGTCCTACAATGAATAGGTGAGCTAATCACCTGGCTTCCTACTGTAGGGGCTTTTGGGTGAGTTCTCTATTCTTCCTGGGCTGTCAAATCTAGTAGTATTGATGTAGGTCAACTTTTAGTTCCTGCTATTACTTTATATTTAGGTTATTCTAGGTCACCAAACCTTCCTGTCTATAGTATTTCTGTGGCTGAGGCCCTACTATGTCCCTATTGTGTGCCTGTGTGTCTCATAAGCCCTTTTGATTTTCTCAAAGTTGAGGGAGTCCCTATTGTCACACTCCTCACTCTGACTGATGTTTTCTGTGTGCATTTAGGAGTCACCCACACTCTTGTCAGACTCACCAAGGTCTTACAGTTATTTGGAGGGAGCTTTACTACTGGCCTATTTACCCATGGTACACTTCTATTTTAGGGGCATACTCATCACACTGACTGGAGCCTGCCGAGATCTTCCATTTGGACGAGGCAGTCTCTGAATCTCCCCTCAAGCTATCACAGTTAATCTGCTGAAGTCGAAAGTTCTGGGAGAAATGTGGGAGCTCTGGCTAGAGTTCCCAGTGCCACAAGGTGATCTGCAGAAAAGGTGGAATCTCAGGAGAGCTCAGCGTCTAGGCCAGCCTGGGGCACACCTCTCTCCCCTACATTCTTAAAAAAATGTTTTTTTCTTAAAGAAACAGAGTAGGTTTGCATCAAGAAACCTAGTAGGTTATAATCAAGAAAGTATGACTGACATAAAATATGCATTTCTAAATTTGAAGGGTAATGCTGGCATGGTAAAAAACATTTAGTCATAGAAAATCTATGGTCAAGAGAAAAAATATTTAGACACTAATATTTAGAGTACTGTCCATATCTTTCACTTGCTATATGTGTAAAATTTCTTTGAAATGCATCTGTACAAAATTAAAGGTAAAACTCAAATTCCTTGTGAAGGTTGTGGTTAATAAACATCAAAAGATCTAAACCTAAAAAGTAAAATTACCTAAAAATAAAATGGAGAAGCATAGGAAAAGATTTTTACTTCAAATTAGCTGAGAATTTCTCAAAAAGTCACAAAATCCATGAGACATAGAGAGAAAAGATGATAAACTGGGTATCACCAAAATTGCAAATATTTGATCTTCAAAAAAAACTTAAAACACAAGACATGGTCTGGAAGAAAAGTTTTGCAAGGAATATGTCTAATAAAAGCCTTGCAAACAAAACACACATACCACACAAACTCCCAAGTAGTGCACTAACAAATGACCAAAAGTCTCCAACAGATACTTCATCAAAGAAGATACACATGAAAAGATAGCATTATAAAAATTAAAAACACTATGAAAAAATAGGAGTCAAGAGAAAGCCAAGGAGTGATTACAACTAAATGTAATTAAAGTTTCTACATGAGATCCTAGCCACAAAAGTGAAATTTGAGAAAAATAATAAATATCAATATCAATCCATTAATTATAATAAATGTACTATACTGATGCAATATGCCAATAATAGAAGAAACTAGGCATTGGATATTTAGAAACTCTGTATCATCTTTAATTTTTTTAAATTTAACAACTATCCTAAAAGTAAAATAATACACACACATACATACACCATGCCTAAAATTTAAATGACTATAATAAATGTCAGAGAAGATGTGCAAGAATTAGTACTCTCAAACACTGCTATCAGAGATAAAGAACAGTGTAACAACTCTGTAAAATTATCTGGCAAAGCAAAACATATATATATATCAGAAATTCTTGTAACCCAAGAAGACCAACAGTCCCTTAAAATGGGCAGAAAACATGAACACTATTTTATCAAACAAGGTATGTAAATGCCCATAAGCACATGAAAAGTGAGAAATATCATTACTCACTAACAAAATGTAAATTAAAACCAGATTGTTACTACTATACAGCTAATATAGCTAAATTGTAAAAGATGAATAGTGCAAATTACTGGTGAGGGTGCAGAGTATCTCATATGCTTTCTCATATGCTTTTGATAGAACTGTAAAATAGTTGTATAGTACAGCCCAATTGGAAAACAGTTTAGTTGTTTCATATGAAGCTAAGTATACATTTACTGTAAGACTTAGAATTTTTCTGGTTGTTCAAACAAGAGAAACAAAAGTGTACATCCATACAAAAAAATTGTATGTCAGTGTTTGTAACAGATTTACTCAAACACCAAGAATGTGTAAATAATCCAAATGTTTATTAACATGTGAATGGTTTGAATGGATGAACTGTGGTATACTCATCCAGTGGTGCAGCTCTCAGCGGAAAAAAAAAAGGAAGAAACTACTAACATCTTCAAAAACACAAGTAAGTCTCTACATCATTATGCTAAGTCAAAAAAAGCAGGAAAAGGAAGTTAAAATAATAAGGAAATAAATAAAACCAATTGAGAATCAGTGAATACCAATATTTTTACAGAAAAAAAAAACACAATTATATGGCAACACCAGACCTTGAATAAAAAAAAAAGTCTTGAGCAAAAGAACAAAACTGGAAATATCTTACTTCCTGATTTCAAAATACCCCCCAAGCTACAGAAATCAAAATAGCAAAACTTTCATGAAGAATAGATTCCTTGATCGATGACGAGGCATAGAAATTCCAGAAATAAAGCCACACATTTGCAGTCAATTAATCTTCAAAGACTGTGGAGAAAATACATAGGAAAAGGACAGTGTCTTAAATAAATTATGTTGGAAAAATTGATATCTTCATGCAGAAAAATAAAATTAGATCCTTATTTTTTACCATATATAAAATCTATCAAAATGTACTAAAATCTAAACAAAATCTGTAATTACAAAATTACAAGAGACACATGGGGAGAAAACATGACATTGGTCTTGGCAATGATTTCTTTTCTCCACCTTTCTTCTCCTTCTTCTCCTTCTCCTTCTCCTTCTTCTTCCTTCTTCCTTCTTCCTTCTTCCTTCTTTTTTCTTTCTTCTTTCTTCTTTCTTCTTTCTTTCTTCTTCTTCTTTTTCTTCTTCTTCTTCTTCTTCTTCTTCTTCTTCTTCTTCTTCTTCTTCTTCTTCTGCTCCTTCTTCTTCTTCTTCTTCTTTTTCTTCCTCCTCCTTCTCCTCATCTTCTGTCTGTCTGTCTGTCTGTCTCTCTCTCTCTCTTTCTCTTTCTCTTTCTCAGACATTACTCCCAAAGCATCAAAGTTCAGGAAACAAAAAATAACTAAGTCAACACATTCAGGACCCCTTCTGGCTCTCAGGAGTTACTCCTACTTCCCATTCCTTTTCTCAGTAAATTTTCCTACTCTTAAAATGATACACAAATGATATTGCATCAAATTAAAGAGCTTCTGTACAGCAAGGTAATAATACAGTGACAACTTATGAAAGAGAAGGAAAATATTTACAATTCCTATTTCTTGAAGAAATCAGTATCCAAAAATATGTAAGCAACTCAGACAACTCATTGACAAAAAATTTGATAAAAACTGCCACAAAGATATTAAATAAATGTTTATTAAATGAAGACACACAAATGGCCAACAAATATGAAAAAACATCTTACATTACCAATCATCAGGTGGAAAAAAAATAAAACTACAATGAGAGTACTTACTATCAAAGAGAAAAAAGTAAGTGTTGATGAGATTCTGTGGAACAGGGAGCCCTTGTATGCTCAGGCAGAAATGTAAATTAGTACAGCAATTTTCTAAATTATATTAAAGATTAAATTATATTAAATATTACAAATAAACTGCTATTTGATCCCATAACCATATTTCTGAATACACATAGCAAGAAAATGAAATCAGTACATCAAAAATATAACTACACTTCCACATTAATTGCAGGACTGTTCACAGTAACCAAGGTGTGGTAACAGTTAAAGTGTCTATCATTGGGTGAACAATAAAGAAAATGTGGTATAAATACCCAAAGCAATACTATTTGGCCTTCAAAAAGAAATCCTATTATTTGTGATATAGATGAATGGGGTGAACAGTATGTTAAGTGAAATTAGTTAAACACAAAACGCAATACTAATTATCTTATTTATATGAGGAATTTTTAAAAACTAGAACTCAAAAAGCAGAGAATAAAATAATTGTCACCAGGGACAGAAGGTGGGGAGTAATAGGGTGACACTGATTAAAGAGTACAAAGTTTCAGTTAGAAAGTTTAAGTAAGTTCGAAAAGCTATTTAGAGGATGAGAACTGTTAATGGTGACCACAGCATACTGCTAAAGATTAGATCTTGAATGTTCTTAACATAAAAAATATGTGGGAATATGGATATATTCAGTAGCTTTATTTAATCATTTCATACAGGTACTAACACACTGTTTACCACAAATAGGTATAATTTTATTTGTCAAATATGTTTTAGTAAAGCTAGAGGAAAATCTCATTTTTATGTAGAAACAATATAGAAATGTAAAACAAATCAAGAGTTATCAGGAGCTAAAAACTGGGAAAAAAATTTAAAGGGGCATAAGTCACTTTTTGTGGTGATGCAAAAATTATATATTTTGAATATAATGAGAGTCACACATTTATAATAACTCACCAAACTTGGCATATAAGAAGTAAATTTTGTTGTGTGTAAAGAACACCTCTAAATACTTAAAAAAAACTGAAGGGAAATATTAGAAAAAGAGCCTAGTTGCAGTTGAGCTGTTTTAAAAGTTTGACATTTAAGTGAAACACAAAAGCTTGCTAAAATAAAACCACAGGACTCTGAAAATTTTATGTCAATTTAGGTGACAGAAAGCAGTGATAGTGTGTGCAGAGAGTAATCCAATGAAGCAGAGCAGCAAGCAAGAAATACAATGCTTAGGAATCAATCTAACAAAAGAAGCAAAATATCTATTTCTGAAAATTATAGTATTCTGAAAAAGGAGATTGAAGAGGATATCAGAAAATGGAAATATATACTTTGTTCATGGATAGGAAGAAACAATGTAGTGAAAATGGCCATTCTCCCAAAACTGTTATGCAGATTTAATGCAAGCCCAATGAAAATGCCATTAGCATACCTCATAGAACTAGACAAAACATTCCTAAAATTAATTTGAAACCAGAAGAGACCTAGCACAGCAAAAACAATTCTGGGTGCTAAAGGCAAGTCAGGCATTTCAATCACTTAACTTGAAATTATACTCCAAAGCGACTATGATAAAAACAGCAGAGTACTGGCAGAAAAACATACCTGAGGATGGATGGAACAGACTAAAAGATGCTGAAACAACTCCACACATTCAGCCACCTTATCTTCCCCAAAGGGGCCAAATATGTTCATTGGGGAAAAAATTGGCTCTCTAATAATTGGTACTGGAAAAAGTTGCTTTCCTCATACCAAAGATTAAAACTATACCCAGATCTATCACAATGCGCTAAACAAACATTGAAATGGATCAAAAGATTTAAGTATTAAACAGAAACACAATCTGCTGGAAGAGAAAATAGGCACAACTCCTGAAAACATAGATATAGGTAGGGATTTCATGAATAAAACATCAATAACGGGAAATAATACAAAGAATCAACAACTGGGATCTCATCCTGTTAAAAAGCTTTTACACAGCAAAATAAATCACCAACAGAGTGCAAAGACAACCCATAGAGTGGGAAAAACTTTAGCTAGTTGTTCCTTAGACAAAGAACTTATATCTAGAACATTTGAAGAATTTAGAAAATCAGATCTCCCAAATGTAAGTCCCCAATCCAAAAATGTGCCTCTGAGATGAATAAACACTTCTCAGAGGAAGAAATACACACAGCAAATAAATATGTGAAAGTATGTTTGACATCACTGGTCATTTAAGAGATTCAAATTAAACCAATGCTAAACTTCCATTTCACTCCAGAAAGAATGGTCATTATCAAGAAATCAACTAATGACAAACACCGATGGGGCTGTGGGGGAAAAGGAACCCTTCTCCACTGTTGGTGGGAGTGCAGACCTGTACAACCACTGTGGGAATCAGTGTGGAGATTCCTCAAAAAACTAGGATTAGAGGTCCCATTCAACCCAACTATTCCCTTCTAGGTATCTTCCTGGAAGAATTAAAAACATTTTACCACAGTGATACATGCACACTCATCTTGGTAATAGCTAACTCTTGGAAACAACCCAAATGCCTATCAACTGAGGAATGGATTAACATGTACAAATTTTTATACAATGGAGTGCTACTCAGTCATAAAGAATAAACGAGACATTTCTGGGTAAATAGATGTACCCTGAGACCATATTCTTAAATGAAATAAACCAGAAACACATGTGTAAATATAGCATTGTCTCTCTGGTGTGAGAAACTGAAAGACTAAATAAGGACCAAAATGTACAATAGATGTTATAAAATAGGAATAAATAGGAAGGGAAAAAAGGGGAGAGGAAAAACATTATTTTAAAAAATGATAAAGTGGAAACAAATCTTTGTAAGTGAGGAGAGCAAATAGGCATTGAAGAGAGTAGAGGAAATTGGGACCAAAGAAGAATAAAAATATATTATATATAGGTACAAATTCCCTATGATGAATATCATTTTTGTGTGTATCTAAATTGTACCAATATGCTTAATTTAAAATAATTATAGTTAAAAAAGAATTAACTGCAGCCAAAATGAGGGAAAGTAAGCCGCAACAGTATGCAGAAAACAATGCTACAGAGCTACAGAGATTGAATTCCACAGTATCACTTCAGCGATTATGAATAAATACAGCTTAATGGAAAAACTAAATAATGGGGGCTTAAGGAGATTATTTTTTGCCTACCTAAGTCATTTCTGAAGGGAGGCACTTTATTGTGACTTCACAGTCATGAAGAGACCAAAGCTTTCTTTACTTTTCTTCTCTAACATCTCCTCGTAGTCCCAATAATAATATTGCAGCTGTAAAATCACATCCCCATTCTAGACTATAAAAACGTGAAAAGAACAAAGGCAACATGTTCTTGCTTAACAAAGGCATGTGCTTCTCAGTCAAATTATCCTCTTTAAAAGTGCTTTCTCTAGCATATCCAACAATACCAATTATAGTCCACTGGTTACTCAGATCTGAAAGGAAGTTATACCGTCACCTCCAAAACCATAAAGTATGATGAATAATAATACACTGAATACTTATTTTTTGTTAAAGAAAACTATTAATTACAGTAGAAGATTCATTCCTATTAGGCTTTTTCAAAATACTCCTTCTTACTTTAAATGCACTTAGATTTTTTTCTTGCCACTTTCTAGAGCAGTTCTAGAAGTTCCCTTTCATGCATGTCTTTAGTTGTGGTGGAACAATAGAAAATAATTACCCTTCTTGATCATTTTCATTTCAGGGAAGAGCCAGAGGTCACCAGGTGCCATATTTGGTGATGAAGGTGAATGAAGACAAGCTGCGATGTTTTTACATACCTGTCTTCCATTGGATGACACTTAGCAGCAGCATTCACTGTATTTTTTTTAATCAAACCTCATAAACACACCAAAGAGGAATTTCAGACCTGCACTAAAAGTGGCAAGAATGATGAAATATATTTATTTCAAGCAATGGAGAGTATTTTGAGGGGAATTAATAGCAACATGTATTTTACCGTAATAACTTTTTAAAATTTAAATATTCACTATATATTTTGATCACACCTTTCATAAGGATCTTCTAAGTAAGGAAGAAGAGAAGACAGATATTAACTGGATGGCTAGCAACTTTACCCACAGCTGTGTACACCAAGCAAAGGAGTTTGTTCCACTGTAGAAGCATGGTGGAAATCCACTGAAGAGTTCTGATCAGATCACAATGAAACATTTAATTGAAAAAAAAATTAAAAGAAAACAGTGAGTTTTTATACTGATTGTTAAAGAAAAGGGAAGTATGAAAAATGAATGATTCCAGCTTATCAAATGAAACAGACATCAAGATATCCCTAAGGCAGAAATACTAGACATCAGATACAAACTCTGAGTTTGTTGCTGGTATGCTGAATTTGAGATTCTTGGATTTGCTATGAATATAAGACATATGCGGTTGTTGGAAAGTTGAAGTTATGTGAAATGACTAATATTCAACTACTTTGACTTACAAAACGCATTATATGTTTGCATCAAATAAGTATCTGAAGGGCTTCTCTATGCATGAATGGTATTTATCTTTACAACACTGATTATTCTTCAATTGTGTTGTCACTGTACTGCATGCTATAGAGTCTTTTATGAAAAATGTAAGTTTCAAGGTTCATATATTATGAAATACTCTTTCTGTATCATAGGTTTTTAGTGGTAGTTATTAATCATTTTCTTCCCAAATAAAGTTCAATTAATTAGGATCCATCATAATCATTTATATAAATAACTAAAGGGATTTGAAACAGAAGCAAGTCAGCATTGAAGATTTGTCCAGAAATAAACCCCTGATGTATAAGTCACAGCTTTTCCTCTGAGATCAGTTAACTGCTTTACAAGTCAAACCACAACTTCCATAAACTCAGATAATCCATCAAATTCTGTTGTAATATCATTTTGTTCAAAATTTTATACATTACCATTAAACAATACATATGAAAAATCAAAGTGCTTCTACACAATTACAAATCATAGGGCAGATTAGGTTTTAGCAAATAGTGAATATACAAATGTATGACTAATATTAACCATGATGTCTCATCTAGAAAAATGACCTTTTATTATATTGTAAAAGATGGAGAAAACATTACAAGTCACATTTGGAAAACCAGGTTCAAGTTGTGAGATTTGCTTTCTGTCTACTTTGAATGTATTGTTTCAGATCTTGAGTTTTCATGGCTAAAACTATGCAAAGGTGTCAACACATAAAATCAACTATATTGCCCTGTGGGTAACTTGCAACTTTCATTTGAGTTTTACTTGAGACAATTTATCTTATACTTCAACAGAAACTATTTCTCATACTATGTCAAGGAAGATTTGAATTTCTTTGAGAAATTATCTACCATTCTATAATTAACAAGTAGAATTATCAGTCCAAAGATAAATTCTATTGAAGTATATGCATAACATTTTTGCCATTACATCAAGCAACTTACATTGAATTGGATAAGACAGAAAATCTGGACACCTGGGTTCTAGGATTGCTTAGACTGTCTTTATTCTGATAAGCTTTTATCACTCTCAGTAAGAAATGAGAGGAATTGGACCATTAGTATCTAAACTTCCTTCTATTTCAAAAACAGTGTGACACTCTGAAATTCTGCAACATAGAAAAAGATAAACTCAATTATCATGTTAGTATCATTGTTCTATAGATTTCCCATCAAAGCAATCCCAAAGACAAAAACGAGAGCAGACATCCTTCCTCATGGCTGGTCTTTGGCATAGGTTGAAGCAAGAATTTTTGTTTAATTCTAAATTTATCTTTAAACACATGTTCCATTGCATTCAATATATCTATATTGGATTTGATACAGAAACAGTGTTTTGTAATCTTTGAAGTATAAGGGACACTCCAGGAAAATCCATTATGTTTATTGAGTAATACAGGAGGTATCCCATGGACTCCCTAATAATCTTAAACCTGGCTGAAGAAACATATAAAAGCAGGGTAGAAAAGAAGTCCATGCCAAGTTTGAGAACTCAGATATCATAATATCTTGATAGAAATACAAATGACTTGCATAGGTAGTAATGGAGAAGACTGGAGGGGACGGTAGCTATCAACCTTTGGATGACCCAAAGGGACTACCACTCAACTCCACCCAGACTACTGTCCAATTTGACCAAATATACTGATTCCTCATGAGAGGTGAAAAGATGAATTTTATGTGAAATTTTCCCTTTTAAATACACAGGCATATCTATAAGACAAGTCAGCTAGTCAGAATTAGCATGAATCCCGCTGATTTTGAGTCTTTGGTTCTCAGGCCTTCATCAGGAAATAGTTCAGCTATACAGGAGAGAGAACCTCTATGGAGGACCAAATGACAAAAACATTTTCATGAAGACTGTGAACTTCTGAGAGCAACAGTTGAATTTTCTTCCTTTCAGTTAGATCATTAAGAGCAAAAAGGACATCAATTTTTTACCATCTTCATAGGCAACTTAGCCTGGAGGCAGAAGACTAGATCAAACAGACTCTGGAGACCGACTTTAAGAATTAAGGGAAAGTCATGCATTTTATGTTCACATTTAACCTTGAAATAATAACAGTGTATTTCAAAACCAGGTCAACAAGCTATGGCATATAAATGCAATATATCTAAAAGCTTAATGACTAAGTACAGAGCTGTGGTCCACTACAGCAACCTACTTTTCTCATAAGACTCCTACTTTTCTCATAAAAGAAAGATAAAACGGGCCCAGGGATTTATCTCAGCAGCATAAGGGCCTGCTCAGCAAACGCGAGGTCATGAGTTGGATCACCGGCACAAAAAGAGAGAGAGAGAGAGAGAGAGAGAGAGAGAGAGAGAGAGAGAGAGAGAGAGAGAGAAAGATTTTTTAAAAAAAGAGTAGCTACTAAAATTCAGAATCTGCTTAACGTCACAACTAGACCATGTTATCCTTACTGAACATTCACAACCTCTCAGAGTACCACCACTCTTGGGCAAGCTTACTCTGAGATGTAGATTAAATGAGATAAAACTTGTCCACCACATAATTTTTGTAGGCATAGATAGAAACAAGGTCACTATGCCACCTGCAAAATATAAAACAGCTAGTACTATCTTAGCTAACACAACTGAAGTGGTCACTACTTCTTTACCAGTTTTTCTTCATTCTGGTCAACCTCTATTTATAGACAAAATTTACTACCCCTGCTTTTTAACAGTCAGTTTAAAGAAAATTCCAGCTTATCAAGACCTTCCTCCACCACAGCCCAAATTCTGTAATTGGTTCTTTCTACCATCCTTTTCCTAAAACATCACCGAGTTCCCCCAGTGCCTGCTCTACCTTATTTTGATAAGTGTTATATCCAACTCATTTTAGTACAGGTGTGTTACTGATCTTTTGCTGAAGTGTACTAGTACATAAGCAATCCACACAGTTATCACCCAATCAATTCAAATGTTGAAAGGAACCTTAACAGACTTTTCTTGCTAGGTACAATCCATATTACTTCATCTTATTTCTGCTACTTGCATATTGTTTTCTTATGCTGTTTTTCTATCTCTAATGAATGCAGAGCATTTGAAGGCCTTTCTGAGATTCATTATTCAGACAGCAGATAACCAGTGTTTACATGTCTACTCTTGTGTGACCCTACCTAAAAAATGTGAAGTACAAGAATTCCTCTTAAAAGATCAAATTGAGAGTAAAAAAATCTTTATAGGGAAAACAAAATAGATTTCAAGGAAAGCCAGGTTTGATTTTTGTGTTTCTTTATTCTCTTTCAGGTGTACAAAAGACATGCAATTAAATTCCAAAATGCTATTAAGCATGGCATTTAACAGAAAAATATATTTTGTTCTGTGTAGCTTCAGAAGACAACAAATGGAGTCATGTCTAGCACAGGATGTAATCTGGCAAATTTGTAGACACTAGGGAATAGTTATATTCAGTTTGGGTAAATGAATGTCAAGACAGTGATATGTAAAATCAGCAGAGCCAACATTATTAGATGCCTGCAGCTTTTTCTTGACATTAATTCTGGTGTCAACACAAAAAGAATTGTGCAGCCGTTCTCTTCAAATTTTAAATGATACCAGAATTGTTAAACAGTTCTTATGGATTTCAAAACAAAATATAAAGATAAAACCAGAATCAAAGGCCCATAATTCATGTTCAGATAGTAAATGTAATTAATATGAGCAATACAAGAAAATTCAAATAAAATAGAGAAGTTTTTCAAGCAAGAGTTTCTTTGCATGAGAGAGGTTTTTTTGCAGTGACTGAAATTTTGTATATTAATTACAGGAGCAGCTATACAAGTTTGTACATGGGATAAAACTGCATAGGATTACACCTATCCAATGAGAATAACACATGTGAAAGTGTTGCAGACAATAAGATATGGTGTCTATTTGATAGTATGGCAGCAAACTCAATTTTGTGTTTTCAATATTGTATTATAGTTGTACAATAGGCTAACTTCTACTAGATAAGTGGTGCACACCATCAGCTACACTATTTTTGAAACTTCCTGGAGTTTGATATTATTTTAAAATAAAAATTTTAAGTATACATGGTCTGGCAAGCAGTAGATCTTAATTTCAATTCCTGGTAACAAAAAAGAAAAAGAAAAGAAAAAGAAACTGAATGATTTTGGCTGTAAATAGCAAAAGATTCCAATTCAATTGTCTTTAAAAAATAAAGATAGCATTACTTCATATGGCAAAATCAAAAGATAAGATAGCTCCAGGAGTAATCAACCAATTGCTTGTCTTAGTTACTTTTCTCATTGCTGAGACAAAATATTTGACATTTAAAGTTAAAAGAGGAAAAGTTTATTTAGTTCACAGATTGAAGAGGTTTCAGTCTATAATTTGCTGGCTCCAAGGCAGGGTGATGCTGCAGACAGGCATTGCAGTGGAGAAACAGTTCATAGTGGGCAAAAGGTAGCAAAGTAATAAGAGATGACCACAGCTCTTTCTATCTGCTATATTTTATGCATGATAAATTATGTAGGTAGTATTCACACCCTTAATCCTAGTGCTCTTATTCCTACCTTGTACCATGAATCAATTCCAGTGTCATACATTCTAGATCCAACCACCTTTGAAAAAGCCCTACCTATGACCGCATGAGGATTTGAGAGGAAATCTAGATACTAGCCATATTATTCCACCCTGTCCCCCCAAAGATTCATGAACATCCCTTTAAGCGAAAGGCATTTAGTCCATCCCTAAGAGTTGTCAAAGTTCTAACAGTTTCAACATTGCTGAAAAAATCCATGTCCAAAGACTCCTCTGAGATAAGGCAACCTTTTACCTGTCACCCCCTGTAAAAATAAAAAGAAAGTTAAACACTTCCAACATTCAATGACACAAGATAGACATTACCATTCCAAAAAGTACAAGTAGGAGAATACAAAGGAATGGGACTAAAGCAAGTCTAAAACCCAGCAGGGCAAATATGAAGTCCTGTAGTTCCTTGTTCAGTATCTGAGACAATCTGTGGCAAGATACAAACTCTGGAGAGCTTGGGTGAACATTTTCAACGGTGGTAGCTCTCATGGCTTCTCTCTTGGACTAGCTCTGCTCCCTCTTCACAGTTTTCCTCAGATGATCCATATCCCTAACTTCTCCAAAATTTGGGGTCTCCATTGCATTTTTGGCTTCTCCCTCACAGCTTCGACACTCAGGGGGCACACCACCTGGCCTTTCAGGCCTCGTTTTGAACTCTGGGTGGAAGCCTTCTGACCACTGTTGCATTCTGTACACACCTAAGAGCAGCACCACGTAGATAACACCAAGGTCTTACGTCAGTTAAAGCAGTAGCCAGGGTTCCTTCTCTCTTGGCTGTAAGGGTCCCAGTGCCTACGATCCAAATCCTGAGAAGTAACTTCCCTAGGCTGCCACCACTCTATAACGTAGTGGTCTAGGGCTCTCTTCTCAGAGCAAAGTCTTTCACTTTTGTAATTTTGAGGCTTCAGTAGCTAGAGTCCTGCTGCCTCGTGATATCCTCAGCCATTTTTTTTTCTGAAATAATAGGCTTATTCTTACTAGTCTTTTCAGTGGCTAATTTCTCCTACCTTCCATATTTCTAAGGCCCCAGCTTTGCCCGAGCTTCCTTTCTGGCTAAACTCAAAACATTTTAAATCATCCTTTGCTCTTGATTCTCAACATAAATCTGGCTAAGAGCCTGCACCAGTAGCCATGTCACCATCTCAAAATTAGACAGCCTTGAAATTTCTTCTGCAAGATTAATTAGTCCAGTACTCTTAATTTCAGTCTTAGGCAAAGTCTCTGTACAAAAGCAAAATGTAGACAAACTTTCTGCCGAGTCATAATACCTATCATCTGAAGTCCAACAGCCATAAAGTCCTTCTCCTCAACAGAAACCTCTGGAGCCTGGTCTTTTCCAGGCTATTAGCATTCTGTTCTTCTGATCTCTGACCAGAACCTCCTATACGGTATATTAAGGCATTCTAGCTCTATTTTACAGCTGGCATCTCTTAACCTTTCCAAATTCTTCCCCTTCCCACAAACCAGCTCCAAATTCTCTTAAGCCACATGGTCAGGTACAGCCATAAGGACTCTCAGTACCAAATTCTGTCATTGCTGAGACCAAATCCATGACACTTAAAGTTAAAGGAGGAAATGGTTATTTAACTTGCAGTTTGTGGAAGTTTCAGTCTATAATCAGTGGGCTCCAAGGCTCCAAGACATGGCAGACAAGCACTGCAAAACAAACAGTGCATGGCAGGCAGAAAGTATCAAAGCAAAATGTATCAATAGCTCTCTCTATTCTCATATCTTATGCAGGTTATTTTAGGTGGGCATCACTCACATTTTAATTCTAGTGCTCTTGAGTGTAGCATTTTACTACAAATCAATCCCAATGTCACACACTCTAGATCCAGCCACCTCTCAAAAAAACCCACCTATGATTATATGAAGCTTTGGGTGGACATCTAGACATAAATCATAACAGTATTTAACCTTTTTCTTCTTCATCTTTCATGGCAGCTCCCTCATGAGATTTGTTCCCCTAAATATTTTGCACAACATCTGGTGCATAGAAAATGTTCAATAAATCTTAACTCCAGAAACAAACTGAGAATTATAAGGCCTGATCTAAGTTTTCACCCCAGGTGGTTGCTTTCTTAGCTATGGACACAATTATTGTTTCCTCAATTGCCACATATAAAAAATTTAAAAGTGTACCCTTCTATCTGAGCACAGTGTCTGCGATGACTTAAATAAATCATTTAAAATGTAATTATTTTGTGAAACTTTTAAATGCTAGGAAATGTAAGAATTATTGATATTTTCATCACAGTATAAATCTTGACTCTAAAGAAGCTGACCACATGAAAGACAAGGCCCACCATGACAGAAAACAAAATATTTGGAAAGGTGAAGAAGTGATATTGATTCTTCTGGCAGTTTATATATTTGTATTTTTCACTTTTACCAACTGTTGAATTATATAGTTAGAAATAATTGTTTATTATTTTCTCAAAAAAGAAAAATACATAAAAATACTGATACACTGAAGAAATTCAGAATGTCTTAAATGAAAATTTTCTTAATTGTGAGGATTATTTTGTTACTATATCAGACTCACACACAAAAACAGCATACTCAGTTATCTAGTAATGCCAGGGGCTGGATCTAGAAATTAAACAAAGTGTCACTGCTACTCCTTCTAAAAGGTCAAAGAAATTTTCTCACATAGTTTTTCTTAACATGCTTATATAAGCAGTAATTTATTTGGAAAATTTTGAGGATACAGGTATGATCAAAAGATACAGCTATTGTTTGAATTTTTAAAAATAAATTATTATGGTAAAAAACACTTTGTCATTAATCTTCCTCAAAGTATTCACCCTTAATTTAAACACACTTATCCCATTGCTTTTTCCACCTTCTAAAATAGTTCTACAAGTCCTCTTTCATGAGTGTCTTTAGTTGTACTGTTTTCACTACCTGGATGTCTTGAATGAATTCAAAACATTTACTTTTCATGTTTACTTTTGCTTTATGGAAGAGCCATAAGTCATATGTTGCCAGATCCAGTGAATAAGGCAGATGAGGACACATTTAATGCTTTTATTTGATAGAAATTATCCTTAATTGATTCAAGATGTCAAGGCAGTCATGACAGCACAATTAAAAGACACTCATGTAAAAGGACTCCCAGAATTACTTCAGAAAGCAGCAATAATAGTGGGATAAGTGTGTTTGAAATAAAATGGAGTATTTTGAATGGAGGTAAATGGTAGTGTGTCTTTTACTGTTATAAATATTTTAAAATTTAAACATTTACCACATCTTCTAAATACATGACATTCTAAAAGAAGGGACCATTACTTGTTTTTGGTATCACATAAGTGTTTGTTGGGTAACATTTGTTTAAACTTTTAAATTAGTTTAAATTGGATTAGATGAGGAGTGTATTGAATTGGGACTATCTAAGAAGAAACTGCATTACAGGAATATCAAAATAATCTAAAGGAAAGAATCTATATAGAGATAAGAATTTCTGTTAGAAGTGGTAAGAACTGAATAATGTAGGCATAAAAGAAGAGTCATTAAGAAACTGATGTCTCTAGCTTGGGAGAACATGTGAATAAAATGCCATGAAGTAACAGTAGAGGATAAAGTCTGGGGGTGTAGGATTAAAAAATTAATGCGATCATGCTGTTGATCTAGAGGTCTGGCTTAGTAGTGTGCACTTGCCCAGCATGTGTGAGGCCCAAGTGTGAGTCCAGAGATCCAATTCCCAGAACAACAAATAAGGAAAATTATCAATGTACTTGGTATGTTTTATTGAAGTGCTTTTTAGCATCATGTTGAAATAATACTAAATTTGCAGAATAGGTATAACTGAAAAGGAAAATATGTTGCCTGGTGAAATATTATTGGGTTTGGTAAAAGTAGCCAAACTCATCCTTTTTTAATCACTAATGCACTCCTATTATAATAGCATTAATCCACTCATGAGGCAGAATCCCCAGGACCTAAACACTCCTTAAAGATCTCACCTTCAATCCCATCACAGTGGCATTTAAATGTCCACATGAATTTCAGAGGAGACAAACATTCAAAAAGTTGATACATTTTCCAGGATGTTTGTGGTATCAGAAAAGAAAGACAATATTAAAGATGGAGGCGGTTTCTGGGTATATTTTTGGAAGGTAAAGGATAACTCACCATGTTTTAAGGTCTAATGAATACAAAAACACTTTGGTGATACTTATAGATGGACAAAAATAACTGATTAAGTTCCAGTGAAGACAAAGCTCTGGAGTATAGACTAAATGCTTAGCAAGGCTAAGTCTTCATTGACTTGCTCACTCATATACATGACAAACACCAAAGTGAGAATATAGCATATGCTAGGCAGTATTCTAGATGGTTCAAATATATTCATAAAGAAAATAGAAAAAGAGGCTTACCTCTATGAACTTTATATCTCAGCATGGTTTGGGGACATAAAGTAAAATAAATAAATACATAAATTATGGGTATTACAAGGTGACAAATTTCATAAAATTAAAATATAACATTTTAAAGAGATAGTTTAAAAATAGAGAGGAATACTTTGCAATTTTTAATAAAATTATCAGACTAGAGCTCATTTGAAGGTAACAATTTAAACAGTAAAGGGATTCACCATTTGCACATGTGGGACAAGAGGAAACAATGGGCAGAGACACAGATATGCACAGAAAGAGTGAAAAATTCCAATTTAAGATCCAGAACAGAAAAAGACAACTTGGCTTCCAAGACAAACATATTGGTACAGTTTATTTATATGTTTATTGGTAAGAGGATTCAATAAAAACAATCTTTTCACCCGTATTGTCTAAGTACTTTTTAAAAATCTGTATTCTGGTAGCTCTAGACTTGACGTAACTTATCTACATTAGCAACGAGAACATCCAAAGGCCATGGAAAGCCCACAATTAATTAATAGGATCTACATCTATCAGTCACGCCAAAGACAGGCTAAACCTGAAGTTCAGTCTTAATATTACAACCAAGCAAGGAATTTCACAGTTGTGACATATACCCCACTTTACTAATTCACTCAAGCAGCAATAATTTATTATTAAACTTAATTTGCTCAAATGTTCATGTGCATAAGTAAGTCCTCTAGACTCACATAACAAACAAATTTAAAAAAAATTACACACCACATCTGAAATTCCTGTTTCGACTAAAAACAGTAAACTCCTCAAGAAAAAAAGAACCTGTATAGATGGGTAGGAAATTTCCTAGATTTCATCAGACCAAGAAAGGACAGTTCCGTATCTAATATCTACATTTCTTACATGATCTTTATTTTCAAGGAGCAGTAAATTGTGGCACCCAGTATGAAAGGACATTGTTCCACTCTACAGATATGCACTTGAAATTCCCATAACAGAGCTTCCCCAGGATTAAAACTCAAATCAATTCCAAGAACCATTACAGAAGTTGAGAACAATTGATATTATCCATAAAAACTGATAAACATACAGAGGCAGGCAGGTAGGATAAACAAGCCTAGAAAGCTAATGCACACTACAAAGTCTTTACTCAAAATTTTATGAGATATTTGAGATTTTTGTCAAATAAATAGATTTTAGCTTCTACTGTCACAAAAAAATGATTAAATATGTGAGGTGACATATTTTAGTTTTCTTACAGGAATCCTGATGTTATCTGTATACAATGAAATTTATTTAAAATTAAAGAAAAGTAAAGAAGCAAGACTGATAAAGCAGTTGTGAATTGCTAATTGTCTGATGAAGATACAAAAATCTTGCCTTCCTCCCCTACCAATTGACTCCTAGCACATAGACTCAAGATCAGAAAACAGTTTTTAAATGTGGTCCACCAGCCCTCAATTGCATTCCTCAGATGGATAGATTATTGCTCTTCTTGGCTGTCTTTTCACATCTATTCAGGGTAAAAATCAAGAGGACAGGGGATTAGGTGTCATGCTCTTCCACAGTAGCACAGTATAATCTGAGTAGACCCTACAGAGAAGTGTAGTATAATCTGAGTAGACCCTAGAGAGAAGTACTCTGGTTGGACACAAAGAAAATTTCCTGGCAGAACAAGAGCTGGCTGTAGCTCATGCCTGTAATGAAAGGATCTCACATATTGCATCTATTCTGAGTGTCAGACAGCCAAGAATTGGGAGCAAGGGAAACTTCTATCTCAGAACAGCCAGGATACATTAAACAAATGGCCACTCCACATAAATCTGCTGTCCACATCAATCTTTCCTTGAAACTTAGATTTGGCAAAGGGATTTGACCAGTATCCATGTTGACAATGAGTAAAAACAGGGAAATTCTACATACCTTTTTTTTGATACAGAGATAACCCATGCATGCTGTGCCTCACTGAGAAAAGTAAGAGGAAAAAAACTGAACCTGTAAAAATATGTGGTGGTAGAGAAACACTCTCCTAAAGATTCACGTTAAAAATGTTGTGTTAAATCACTAATTCCAAGATATAGTTATTTTGAAAAACTTGTCTTTAAAGGACTCAAGAAACTATTGTCCCTATAAGGAAAATCATTTGAGGTAATTTCTAAAGATGAAGTTACAGTGGCGTGGATCACATAGATATTAAATTGATGTAAAAGGAGTTCAAATAGTTAAAGAATATAAAAATGATATTTCATTACATTAAATCATCACTAAAGAAAGCAAAAGCAAACTTCCAGGAAGATGGGAGAGTGGCAAAAAGCAGAGAAAACAGCCTCTCTGAGAGTCATGGTCCAGATGCTAGAATATAGCATTGTGAGGAAGCCAAAAAGGAAGGAAGGGGCCACTGTGAGAGGTGTTATTTCCATAGTTTCCCTCTGAGTGAGTTTGTTGTTTGTGTACAGGAATGCTATTGATTTTTGAGCACTGACTTTGTATCCAGCTATGATACTGAATTTGTTTATTAACTTTAAAAGTCTTTTGATGGAAATTTTTGGGGCCTTTCATGTAGCGTATCTGATCTGCAAATAATGATAATTTAACTTCTTCTTTTCCTATCCTTATTCCTTTTCTCTCCCTTGTCTAATTGCTCCAGCTAAAGTTTCTAGAGCTATGTTGAAAAGGAGTGGTGATAGTGGACATCTTTGCCTTGTTTCTGATTTTAGAGTGAAACCTTTCACTTTTAGTTCATTTAGTATGACATCAGCTGTTAGTTTTGTATTTAAAGAGAAAAAACAGGAAAGGGTAGAAATAATATAGAATTTTTAAAAAGATAAATAGAAAGAAATTGCTAGTTGTTAAATTATATATTGTCCTCTTAGAAATTGTTGCTCAAGTTACAAAATTAAGACATACAAAGCAGACATTCAAACAGTGAGACTGTAAACAGCTACGCATGCATGAGTCTTTATATGTATTTCTATCCTTTCTGTATTAGAGGGAAAAACAAAACATAGCAAGATAAAACAAATTCCTATAAAAACATGAAACAAAAAAAGTCATATAAAACCACAGTACAAGGTGAACTATAGTGTTGTTTCTAGTTATCTTCAATAGAATTGTCTATATCATCAGGCATATTCGAATATAGCAGCATAATTGAATATAGCAGTACATAACAATATTAATAAAAACAAAACATTTTAGACAATGCAAAACTTCAAAAGCAGATAATAATCAAACCAGTGTGGGTATCCTAGTGAATCTTGTCATCTTCAGTGTAGTTGCCTATACTCTTAGACTTGATACTATCAATCTTAACAACTTTGAATAAAATCTGTCAATACAAAATAGCAATCTAACAAACCAGATTCAATTAAGATCAATCATGGTAAAACAGTGTAAGTTATACAGAGCTTCAGATTAAGTTAATAGGAATATAAGGATGATTGCTGTACTATATCTTGCTATTTTCAGGATAACTGTGCTCTCAAATCTAGTACAAGTAGACAAACTGGAACAGAATATAATCCATCTAAGCAGAGTTGTGTGAGTAATGTGGGTTTTAAATCCTGTTGCACTATTAACAATATCCTCTGCCTTCCTTTTTAAGACTATTCCTCCCCTTTCACTCCCACAGGGTGCTGCGCATTTTGGGTCCCACCAACTCCCTTAGTTTTTAGATTGAGGGGGAAAGCTGATATTTACCTAAGTGATTCCAAACCCTCTTGCTCCTGGACTTTAATCTCAAGTTGTATTCCTTTACTGCCGGAGTCCAGCTGCGGCAGGGCTCAGGGGTCCCAAAGGTGGTCAGGGAGTCGGCAAGTGAGAGACAGAAGACACTGCACACCAGTCTGTGAGTGAATCTGAATCTACTTTATTTTTTAGAAGCTGGAGTATATATTTGCTAACTTTTGGCAGTAACTTAAACCCCAAGCAGGAAGCAGGCTTAGGGCCAGGCAGGGATAATCTTAAACAATATGTGTTAATTAACTTTTTTCACCTTTGTTACACTTTAATCTTGTTACTTAATTAGCTTGGGAGATGTAAGCAGAGGCACCTGGATGCCCACAGGAGGGAGAGATGGAGCGGCAGCTGTGAAGCTATCATGCTGCTCCCTACATTTTTTCCCTTATCACTTATGGGAGTATGGCAGGCCCTGTGAGGATAGCGCCTGTCTTGGGTCAAGGACTCTTCATATGAATCCAACCAGGCCTTACCTGTCATGGGCCTGCAGGACAGCAATTGGTCCTGTGCCTGTCTTAGGCGGCCGGTGGCGTAACATATGTGTCCTAGTTGCCCGTCTCTGGCTACCTGTAGGACAGTGCCTGTCTTAGGTCAAGGACTCTTCATATGAACCCAACCAGGCCTTACCCATCATGGGCCTGCAGAACAGCAATTGGTCCTGTGCCTGTCTTAGGCAGCCGGTGGCGTAACATATGTGTCCTAGTTGCCTGTCTCTGGCTGCCTGTCCAGTGTCTCAGAGCAGTTGTCTCACAGGAATTTTGTAAATCCTCCTCCATGAGCTCTTTCATTTAAAGCTTTTGCATAAACTCTCTCATACTACTCACACAAGGTAAAATTTCACAATTAGTTTTCACAAAGTTATCTAGAAGGTTTCTAGTAACTCCTCTGGAGTTTCTATTTTCAATTTCATATTGAGTATTACATGAAAATATATATATATGTGAATTACACAAATTACAATTATCAGTACAAAACATTACAAGATCCTTGTGCCCAATTCCCATATGCGGTGTCCTTTTCCTGGAGAAATCCTTGAATCGCTCTCCTCCACCCATGGACCTTGTTACAAGGTGTGGATGGACTAGGACGCGGCACTTTACCTACAAAAGCCTCAAGGTTTTCCTTTGTTATAGCTCAGTAGTTCTCTACTTCACATAAGTATCCTGGTTCCCTGTCACATAGAGCAATGTATTCTCATATTTGATTTTCAGTCCATAATCTCTCTTTCAGGTTAATTATGTTTCCTATAGAGAGCATATGAATAGACCCTACCTCCTGATCTACTCTGCCTGTTTTTTTTTTTTTTTAGTGTATTTAGGCCATCTATGTTAGAGATTATAGCCAACCTCCTCTGCCTCATTTATGCTATGCTATTTTTCCTGCCATTGGTTGTCTACTTTTCTCCTTCATTCTACTGCCTGCCCCATTCATTGAGGCCTTTCTGCCACTGTTCCTGAAATCCTGGTATTTTTTTTCTCTTTCTCTCTAGAATGTCCTTCAGTATTCTCTGTAGGGTTGGGTTGGTGGTCACAAACTCATCCAGTTCCTCTTTGTCATGGAAGCATCTTGTTTCTCCATTAATTTCTAGTGACAGTTTTGCAGGGTACATTAATCTGGGCTGGAGGTTATTTTCTTCCTGGGCTTGGAATACTCCACTCAAAGCTCTTCTTGATCTGATGTTTTGTGTCAAGAAGTCTGCTGTGATCTTGATGGATTTTCCTTTATAGGTGATCTGTTTCTTTTCTCTGATGACTTCTAATATTCTGCTTTTCTACTGAATTTCTGGTATCTTGATTATATGTCTGGGTATAGCTCTGTTTTGGTCATAGGTGGATGGAGTTCTGTATACCTCAGATATCCAAATATCATTTTCTTTTCCCATGCTTGGAAAATTTTCCTTAATTATTTCTGTGAATAGCCTTTGTAATTCACCTGTTTTTATTCCTGCATCTTCACTCACATTTCTTATTCTTAAATTGTAGATTCTCTTGTCATCTTCTAGCCTTTGTATCGTTACTGCCTATTTCCTTGTCATTTTTAAGAGATCTTTCCTTTCATGATCACACATTGCGAACTTGTCTTTAAGTTTTGATAGTCTATCCTTAGTTTCTTTTAAGCAGTTTTGCAAGCTTTTAATGGAGTTTTTAATTTCTTGTTAATCTCTTTGAATCTTCTTCATGTATTGTAAGTTTTCTTTATATTCTTTATCGAATGCTTCTCTTTTTTTGTGTTCCTCCCTTCTTCCATCTGTGTCTTCTTCAGAGATGCTTAGCATTTCTTTCATTAATCTATTCATATCTTGCTTTACCTGATTTAATATTTCAGTTTTGAGCTCATCTACAAGGTCCTGAAGATATCTTAATGTCCATTAAAGTCGTATCTGATGTTGCATGTTTGCTGTCCTAAGTCTCTTTTGTATTTCCCTCTCCTGGATCAGTGTTCTCAGGGTTTTGGGCTGGGAGCTTTTTCTTATTGTTTCTTTCTCTTTTCATGTTTTTTGTTTCTTCCATACAGGTGTATAGTGGAGGTCCCAGCCCCTTTCCTTGTTGGTTATGGTTCTGAAGCATGCTGGTGAGAGATTTCTGCCCTCTCCTGTTTGCTTTTGGTCATTGAGGTGTAGGCAGGGGCTGCATATGCTGGCCTGTCCTCACCAGGCCAGTCAACCTTCAGGGGCCTTCACTTCCTCTGAGTGTTGGGAGGGGTAATTTCATGATCTCTTGTTATTTGTAACAGTTCTTTCCTTTCATTATCACTAGCTGTGATCCTTGTCTTTAAGGTCTGAAAGTCTGTCTTCAGTTTCATTTAAGCAGTTTCCCCAAATTTCAATGGAATTTTTAATTTCCTAGATATGTCTTTAAATTCTTTTCATGCATTTAATTTCTTTATATATTGTTCATTCAAGGTTTTCATCATTTTCCCATGTTCTGGTACTTTTTTATGTCTTCTTTAGCTATGCTGAGCAACTGCTTTATTAAGGTTATCATTTCTTTTTTTGTTTTTTTGAGAAATTTTATTTCTAACCTGATTTCCTATATAGCCTCAAGGATTTGTTTCTTTACCTCACTTGCTATCTTTTTAGAAATTTCATGTGTATGACTTCCAATATACTCTATTTCTATGTGTCCTGTACTTGTTCCTGATGGACTGGGCATTTGAGATTGCATGTTGTTTTTTTAGTTTGTCAGTTTCACAAAATAATAATCTTTTTTGATCTTTTAATCCTGCTAGTCTTGACTGTCCACTGTGTGTGTTGTAGGGCCCCTACTGTGTGTCTGACATTCACCCAGCTGCTGAGTCCTACAGTGTAGGGGAGGCTGACTAGCCTAGGAGTATTGATGTGAACCAACACTTAGCTCATATTCTTACTTTGGCTTCAGACTGTTCCAGGCTGTAAGACCCACATATCTATAGTGCATGCCCCAGCTGGGGTCCTAGTACATCACTGGGTTATTATAAGGCCAGAAAGTTTCCTCCAGGTTGGGGGAGGCATTGCTGGCACTCTCACAAGCCCACCCAGGGTTCTCTGTATGGAAGAAGGGTTCACCCACACTCTTGCCAGCTTGCCAAAATCCTCTGAGTGTTGGGAGGGGTTGCTGGGGCTTCCACCATCCCACCAAGGTACTGCAGAGTTGGATGAGATTGCTGGTAGTCCATGGGATAATGAGGTCATCTGGATGTGGGAGAAGGGCAGCTGAGCCTCCCCTCAGCTGCTAAGGTCTTTCAGGTACAAAAAAGAGTGATCAAAGTTCTGAGGTCTTTCAGCTATTGGGGAGGGGTGGCTAAGGTCTTCTGGGTGAAAGGGAGGTGCAGCTGAGGCTCCCCTTGGTTGCTGAGGTCTTTCAGGTCTGCTGTAACTTTTGTTAGTTTGTGAAGTGACACATCCTGCTTACACCTTTGTAAACAATACTTTTATTAAATTATATTTCATTATTCCAATTTTACTACTATTTTATACCAAGACTTTGACTAAAACATATACTATTGATAACGAGAGAAACAGAGATAGCAATAGACAAATAGATAGGGACCAGAAGAGGAAAAAAACATAAGGCAAGCAATAGAAGCATGTTTCTTGTATATTTTTGCAACATATTGTGGAAACCTTTCATTAACAGGAGTTTAAAGACAAGTAATAGCATAAATTTTAAAATAGTACTGCAAAAATAAGGTAATAAGTCATTGTCATTCATTACCTTTGTAATAATTTTTAAGTGCAAAAAGTAAAATGGATTGAGTTGAATAGGTCTCAGAAACAAATTAATGGTATTGAGAAAATCACAAAGAATTCTGAAGTAGAAACACAGACTAAATCAATTAGAGAGGCAATGAAGAACATAAAGACAAATACAGTACAATCAGGGCCTTTGATATTACAGACCTCAACAGTGAGGCCAAACATTTTCCTGAAATAGCAGAACTGAACCTGAAGATGAAAAATATCATATTTGTTTGAATTAAAATGAATGATTATTAAATTTATGAGAGATACACTTTAACAACACAAAGGAATGATTCAGGTATACGAGCACAAATCACTCAACACATTGAGAAGTCAAGCCGTTTCAACTTCCCCACAGCAGGCATCCATGCCTGAGTATTAGCTCTACAAAGGGGAGCCAACAGCATCCTACTCAAACAAGTGGTGACTCAAGTGAAAGGCAACAGGAAAAAATATTCAAATGGAGAAATGTCAAAGGCCTACAATGCTCACAAGAACTTTTCAGAAAAGCAAAAGTTAAAAAGAAAGAAAAAGAAAAAAAAAAAGCTTGATAATGAAATCTAGCCAAATGAAAAAAAGTAGAAACAAAGCACACAGCAAGAAAATTGTGACAAATGACCAATAGAATACACTGAATCTATATAGTACAGACCTATGTTATGATTTATATCTAGATGTCCCCCAAAACCTCATGTGTTTGTAAGTGGGACTTTTGGGAGTATTATGGGTGTGTGATACTGAATCATGGGAGTGTGATACTGGGTTATTCCACTGGTTGGCATAGCATAGTCATGGGTGCAGGTGACAAACTTACTGAGGAGTGAAGACCTATACCTGAGTGTGGGTGGCATCAACCAACTTGTTTGTAGCCTGGATGGAATAAAAATGTAAAGAAGAAGGAAGTCTGAGTGCCTCCTGTCTGTCATGCCATAAACTGTTTCTCCTCTGAGATGCCTCTCTGCCATGATGTTCTACCTTGAAACCAGCCTACTATGGACTGAAACTTCTACAAAATGTGAATTAAAATGAATCTTTCTTCCTTTAACTTTTAGGTGTCAGATATTTTGTCTGAGTAACAAGAAAAGTAGTTAAGATGACATAGTCTTAAGACTAAGAGGATTATAGTTTTTAACAAACCTGACCATGGTTATAAAGTTAGAAGAATAAAATTATACAACAGATAATGCAAAAGTAGCTGAAGAGGAAGAAGCAGCATAAGAATGCATGCCAAGACTCCATTCATAGCTAAGGGTCAATAAATATTTTCTTGCTGGACATGGTGGCACATGCCTGTAATCCCAGAACTTAGGAGGCTGAAGCAAGAGGATCATTGCAAGTTTGAGACCAGCCTGGGCTAGAACTGCACACCATGACCCTGTCTTAAACAGACAAAAAAAATTAAAATGAAAACATGTTTATCAATATGAAAACAAATCTAAAACAACAACAACAAAAACAATAGCTATATAAGTTTCAAAACAAAATTATAGGAATTTAACAATGGTTGTTATACAACACATTGTTATCTTCAAAATAGTTGCTCAGGTTACCAGATATAGGAATAAAACAAAACAATAAGATAAAACACTGAATTTTATAACACTGAATTTAAAAAACAAGACAAGGAAATCCCCCACAGTTGCCACAGTGTACACTGCCACCCTGCAAATAGATGCCCAGACCCCAGGCATGCAACATCAATCAAACAACTCAATAATCAAGCTATTCCTTTCACCTCCATTGCTGTCATCTCATCCTGAGTCCTCTGAGTCAGCCAGGTGCTTACCATGGGAGAAGGAGTGCTATTCTGGGTTCCCAGCCCATGCACCAGCTGGGTCCTGGGAAGGTGTCCTTTGTCTTCTTGCTGATTCTCCTCCTGATCGCCATAGAGGAACCTGGCTCACAGGAAGGTGTGTTTTTGCCCCTAAATTATATGATTAACACATGTTAATTTTTTAAAATGTAGTTTCCTTCATTATGAAGTATGGTATGGAATAAATAAAATATTAATCTAAAGCCAAATAGACAAAATTGAAGAAAATTTTTCTAAACCTGAAAGATACAAATGGTTGAAGTATATACAAAATGTCCCTAAATATTAATATCTAAGAAGAAAAGAGACATGCTTCCTATCAAGAAATAATAATAAATGTTCCCCTAAAGACTAAATGACTAAACACATTGATGTAATATCTATAGTGGTCTGGGTAAACACAAAAAGCATATCACTCAGGAGTCTGATACCAATATCATATCAGGAGTCTGATATGAATGTGGGTCATTCATATATAAAAGCAAAAGAAAAAATTTAAAATGTGCAAGGGCTCAGCACATTTACCATGCAAATACCCTTAATATTTGAAAACATACCCAAAAGTGGGTTGCCAAGGAGACCACTTCTCTAAGGAAGTTTTATAGAGCAAAATTCTGAGGTGAGTACAATGTGGTTCAAAACTATGATCAACCAGTAAGATTAGACATATGGCAGCTTAGGTAATATTGATCTTATAGGGAAGCAGCTAGTGAGTGTACATGGAAAGAATGAAGACCTTTTTAGGATGGGATGGATCAGGAAGTCCTGATAAACCACCTGAATGACTGATGTCTACCTAGACTATTGGACCAGCTGATAATACTTGTTGTATAATCATCAATGTATTGCTTATCCCTCAGGAAGGCATGCAGATCTGGTCATTCTGTCTTTATCTTGAGGTCTGGTCTTTGACCAATGTGCTTCCAGCCACAGTCATAATGTGTTCTCATCTTCTGCATTGACCCCCTTGAGAATCTAATCTTGCCTGACTGCCTAGAATATTTCTAACTAAGGATTTTTTTAAAAATGTCTACTGAATATAGCATCATATATTAGCATTTTTACTTCAAGCAGAAGAAAAAATTGGATATCTTTTGAAACTCCCATGTTATAAAGAAAAAAAATTAAAGAAATTAGCAAGGAATTCCATACCATCACAACTCTTTATGCTTAGCATTTTAGCTTCCATCTTCTGTGGGCTCAAACACATGAAGTGAAAGAAATAGAGTTGTAGGTGAAACAGAAGTATATTTTGATTATTTCTCACCATTTGTGCCTTTACTGTAGGAATTATATTAAGTATGTGGTTTTCACTTAAATTTAGAACATGAAAAAATTGCATTCATCTTTCTTGTTTGATACATTTTTATAGTGTAATAAGTGAATTAATCTGATACTTCAAATGTATTTTAGGAGTCTTATATGTTCTGTTTATTGAATGTCTTCTGACACATTAAAAAATATATGTGAATCCCTTTAAAACATATTTGAAAATATATATCAGGCAGTCAATAAATGAATTACCATGGAGAGTTTACAAATTGAAAAGTAGCTATATGAAAAGGCTAGTAGTTTCCCTACTGCTAAAAGGTGAATGTCAGTGGGCCGAAGATCACCAGAGATGTTCATATTCAAGGACACTGGACAACTTCACAACCCAAATTTACACCCAGGTGACTGGTTTCCCTACCATACTTAAGATTTCTAAACTTGATGAGGTCTCTGTGCTGAAATCAAGATCATCTTACTTTAAAAGTGGCCTGAAATTTTTACTACTGGGTAGTAAACCTCCTAGCATCACACTTAGCTGCAAATTCATCAGTGGACTAATTTGCCTCCCAAAAGCCCCACCCATGAGTACATGAGGCTTCAGAGGAACATCTAGATATAAACTATAACATCACCCACCCTGGTCACAGTGATAGACCCATGGCTGAATTTCTATTCCCGTCAGATAATTCTTTGGTTGGAATTTTATAGAAAGAGCTATCATCTCTTTTCCTCTGGACTTGATTGATTGAGAATGAGTGACTCGGGAATGCTATGCCACATATTTTTTCATGAAGAAAGCTAGAAGAATGAAGTCAATATATGGATGAAGTTAGATCCAGAGATGGAGATAAATTATTCATTAAAAATATTGCTTGAATTCCTTGATCAAACTGTGGATCAAAATGGGGCTGGATTCTGTGTAGGCCAATCATACTGCCTGTAATTATTGATAGGCCAATTTTAGTTGGATTTTCCCTTGCAAACTAGAGGCCTATATGTCAGAATTGAATAAAGAACTCTTTGGCAGTGAAAAAACATTGAATTTTATAAGTATATTGTTATTACAAGTAATAAGAAAGAGGAAAACTTCTTTCCCATCTTCTATAGGATAAATGTCATAATCTTTAAGCATGATCTTAACAAGCCTCAGTAGAGTCTGAGACACAGGAAAAGTCAATACTACTGATCTCACCTTTAGAAAACATTTTCATATACTATTCATCAAATGTTTTTTTTACACTGACTGGTTTTTCAAAATATTGCATTAAAATTTCGATTAACTTTGTTACTGAGATTTTTGGTGGCAGGAGCATCTTTCCTAACTTTTATTCCTGAGACAAATGTTTTGTCCCCTCATTCTAGTCCAAGTCAGTTCTCAGTGTCTACTGTACTTTACTCTAGGTTACTCTAATTATACAGTGGAGCAATGGAGTTGATACTCTATCCAGTTTCTGTCAATCCTTTAAGGAATCAAGAATTTATTCCTCACAGTTTAGACTGCCAATGGCCAGGTTACACCTGTAACACGACATCTTGACTAGAAACACCTTGCAGATTAGTAAATTTTGAGTGTGTCCATGAATGATTAATGCAAATGGAGGAGGCAAGACCCATCCTGGATGTGGGTGGCACCAATAAATCAGCACATAGCCAAAAGGAAATAAAAAAAAGAAAAGGTTTTGCATTTCTTTGGAGGATCTCTGTTCACCACTGCCTTTGCATGTTGGTATCTAGTTATTTCTGACTTCCAGTCCATCCTTCAGGCTTCCAACACAGACTCACTGCAGTGAGCTACCAGTATTTTGGTCTTTGACTACTACTAGGTCCTCTGGCTCTCTAGCATACAGATGACCATTTCTGGATTGCTCCATCTCTGATCTGGCAGGTAGCCATTGGGACTCCAGCTCTGGTCCTGTAAGCCTACCTCCTAAATCTCTTGTATAATTACACATATATTTTATTTTGAATCTGTTCCTCTGGAGAACCCTAAAATAGCATCTGGGTTCCCATTCCTGGAAGTTCTTTCTGACTTGGAGAGACAGTTTGTCCAAAGACATATCCTCTTAATGGGTGAGCCACATAATGACAATTGATGGGGCAACTCTACAGAACCATCCTTCCATGGGAAATGGCAGAGCCTACCCCACAGCCTAGCTTCTCTCTGCCAGTCTCCCTATCTTCACTTCCCTACAAATGTTGATTCCAAGAGTACTCACCTACAAACAGACTGCGTGAATATTCTGACTCAGAGTGTACTAAGAATGCAAACTGCAATAGTAATTCTGTCTTCCATCACCCTCAACCAACATTCATAAGTTCTGTCCAAGTGTTCTTCCCCTTTTCTTTCTTTATAATATGTTCATCCATGAATCCATATTTGGTGCATCGTTGTGCTTAATTCCTGATCTTTCATAACTCTCCTTGGTCTTCTCAGTTGTCACTATCTTCAAACATGTTGAGACTACCAAAGGACAACAGCTGGTACCTGTAATATGTCATTTCCCTCACAGGTCCCTTTCCTAATCATTCCAGTCTACAACACCCATATTTCTACCCAATTCATATTAAACTTAAATATATATTCAAAGAATTAATTCAGTTTTTTCTCCCCTATTAGAATTTTCCTGAATCTGCTCTCCTAATTTGAGATACAATGAAATTTGATCTCATTTAACATCAGACTGCCACTGCTGCTCCCAGGGCCAGCAGTCCCCTGTTGGAGCTTTGCTTCTATTCCTTTGTATTCAGTGACAAAGAACACCCCCCCACACACACACACACACATGTACACACACTCACAAGTGGACTGTGTGGGCAATTTTCACCTACCTGGCAGGTAGAAAAACCATGTCTAACATAACTTACATTGGAAGGGCTTTTGAAAGTCCCACGTTTCAATTTTTGATGGCTGTGTAAGATTTCCAGTCACTTAAATGTATTTTTTATCTAATAGTATAACAACTTTTAAAATAGTACTGTATTAGTGCTACATGATGAATTCACAAACAGTACAGATGTCTCTAATGAAAAAAAAACAAAGGTAATTTTTTTTGTTGAAGTCTTTAAAAAGCAAAGAACATTGTAATATGAATTTAGCTACTTCTGGCCCCATGATCTCATGTAATACATTCAGTCTTGATATTACTTTAGCAAATTCCTCATTTCTCCCACAAAGGATAAAAAACAATGACTAATAAATTATCTGAACAAGTAAAATCCATTTCCTGTAGGAAGAAATGCATTACTTTACCAATGACACTCTGTGGTATTGGCATTGAAAGTTTAAAGAATACCTTCATATATATTATTTTTATGCCATTTGAGTCTCAAAACACCCTTATGAATTATGTTCACCTGCACTGCAGATATTTAAGTGGGAAATGATGCTCAGGAAATAAAATTGCATGTAAAATATCACACAACTAGTAAAGAAGCAAGTGGAATCTTTAATCTTGCTCTTCAGGCAGGCTTTTGGTTTTCCTAGTATTTGCACTACCCTGACCTGGATCCCATTGGTGGGACTCTATCCTGAATCTGTTTGCTTGTGATATGAAACCATTATCTTGAGGACTGACTCTGAGGAGAAAACTCATTTGATTTCTTTTGGCCGTCAATGGCCAACATGCTACAGTTTGGATCTTAAATATTTCCCAAAGGCCTAGGTGTTGAAGGATTAGTCTTCAACCTGTGACTCTACTGAGAAACAACCTGTAAGAGGTAGAGCCTACTGGAAAGAAGTTAGATAATTGTTAGGTAATTGGGAACATGTTTTAAAGGAGACACTTGAAACCCTACCTTTAGCTCTTTGCTTCCAGGCTGCTATGAGGTGAAAAACAAGCTTCTTCTTTCATACAATTTTGCTGTGATGCACTATGGTTCCCATGGACCATCAACTCTGGAGCCATGAACCAAACAACCTTTACCATTTTAATTCATTATTTTTGCTGTTTTGTCACAGAGCTAGAGATCAAACATTTTTGTCCGTATATGCAAGTGAAACAGATTTAATGCAGAACACAGAAATTTACAAGATTAGCCAACAATAAACATCCACTCACAGAGGCAAATGTAGAAAAGTGCAAGAGATTTATCCATGCACTAGAGACCTGAAGAATCCAGCCAATGACCTGGAGCCCATGGCAATGTGCTGCAGGAGTCTGTATCAGAAGGCTGAGGAATCTGTGATGGAAGACTGAAGGGTTTGGACCAGAGAGCCCAAGGGCCAGTGCTACAGGTCAGTGAGTCAGTGCCAACCAAAAGACTGGTGCTGTAACCTGAAGAATCTGCTCTGAAAGCTAAAAGATGACTCCCAAGGCAAAGGTGAAGACCAGAGCTCCTCTGAAAAAATCAGCTGACTCTCTGCAAGGAAAATCAGCACAATGAAACTCTTTCAAGGAAAATCAGCAGGACATCCTCCCTTCTTATTCTCTTTTTATACTATTCTGACAACTAGCTTCCTTCAGTGGGTCTTGTAAACCCAGAACTATACTGACTCAATTGAACTGGGCATTCCCATTCAAGTTGACTGTTAACCACCACACCTGAGTAACACAAACCTCTATACCTGGTGAGCACTTCTGTGTGTAGCAACTCTTCCTGGTTAGAGGGAATGATGCAGGCTGGGGGATCACTCAGGAATCAGAATGGTACATGTTTTATTTCATGTGGAACAGAGATACCAGCAAAAGAGTGGGAACTTTATCTCTAAAAGGCTAGTAAAAGTCATCTGAAACACTAAATATTGTTTATGGTCTTTAGTTATAATGTATTTCTACAAGGAAAACCACTCTTAACAAAAATTATAACACCTTAGAGGTAATTAGCCTAAACTGAGTATTTCCAAAGAACTCCAAAGAACAGAATAAATCAATACAACCTTGCCAATCAGATTCTTCAAAACCCCAGGATTCTGCCAAGCTCACTGGAGTCTGTATGCAAAAAAATGGCAGCATGATGTCACAGTCAATTCTCAGGCTTTCAATATATGCCAACAGAATTTTAGAACAAGCTCTGTGAGTCTGCCTGAGGGATTTCCCTGTGAAAGAGGAAGACCAAAATGTAGAGGGGAGAAAGAGAGAATGGCAAAAACTGTGTCACTCAGTCAGAAGATTACGCTGACAGATAAATATCCCAACATTCCTGTCTCAGAGCAGAGCAGTTCCAAGCGTGCTCTGCCCCATCTCTCTCGGTCATTAGGTATATAAACATTCAGCTTAGAGAGCTATGGTTCCCAGGTTACCGTATGTGGTCAACATTTCCTAAGGTTCACTAGATGGAAGCAAAGCCTCAGCCAATATCACTAAACACAAATGCACAATCAGAGAAAGAGCCAACATGCCAAGGTACTGCTGATGTATAGTCAAAAAGCTGCAGGAGAACACCAGGGACATATGTGGAAAACAACAGTTTATGGGGCAAGAATTGGATTAGGGAAGACTTAGTGAATCTCAGCCCTGAGAACTGAAATCTGAATGCTCTGTTCTCTATTGGTTTCTTTTTTTACTTTTTTTCTCTTCTTTTGTGACTATTATAATGTTTTATTGCTATAACTTTGCAACACTATCTAGCAGGCCTACATTCTCCTTATAGTTTTTCTCATTTTAACATTTAACAACAATTGCATATGAATTTTAGAGCAATTTATTAAATTTGTCAGTAACATTAATTACATTTTGATGGACTCTTGAGTTTATAGAGTAGTTGGAAGAAAAGTGACATCTATATCAGCTTGTTTTATCAAAGAATATAGAGTATCTGTCCTTAGTTTCTTCATTAGAATTCACTTAAATTTTTGAACAGAGATCTTGATTTTTTAAAAATTAATTTTAATATGCCTACAGTTTTGGTACTGTTATTAATAAGATAATATGTACATTTTCTAGATGCTTACTTTTGGCAAGGATAAATTTTTATATGATGATCTTATATCCAACCACCCTAAAGTTCTCATTCCTAAATATTGATTTATTAGGTGTTCTCTCACTATGTATTAATATCACTTGCAAAATAACAGTTTATCTTTTTCTTTCAAGTTTACTGGTCTTCATGTTTCATTTTTACTCAGGTAAATATCATAAACAAAATGTTAGTCATCTGAATAGATTCCTCTTTCTTTCACAAAAGTAAATATGGCTGTGAATGTATGTCATCAAGTTGCATACAGAATGCAAAGTCAGTTGAATCCTGGCCAATCATTTTGTGATATTCACTAGGCTTATAGATAGGAGAATATACTATAATTATTGTCATTAATTTGAAAGTAGGTAAAATTCACTCAATCTTAAGCAATGACAAATCTCCGAGAATCACAAATAGAAGGGTACATGTTTAAATTGTCAAAAGTGGTGCCAAAACCATCCAATGAAAATCATACTTAATGAAAGAGCTTCAGAAACATTTATTCTAATTTTCAGAACACTACAAGAGGGACCAGAATCGTAATTTCAGTCAAGCATAGTGAATCTCCTGACTAAAACTATATGGTTAGAAATAATATTTGTATTAAATTTTTATTACAAAATGTTGAATTGTATTCTCTTTAATTTTGACCACTAAAGAAGGTATAAGTGGTACCTCACTCTAGCTTTAATTATGTATTTTTGATATGGTTACTGATGCTGGGCATCTTTTCATAAGCTTGTTTTTTTGTCTTTCTATTTTTAACTGTCTGATAAAGTTTCTTAACAATTTTTAAATCAAGTATTTAATTATTCACCTATATGAGTTTTTAATATATAATGAATATAAGTCCTTTATGTAGAAAAATATTTTCTCCCAGTCTGACCCAGCTTCTCATTTTATTAAGCATTTTTATACCAGAATATTATAATTTTGATTAAGTTCAAGTTAGAGTTTTTTGTGTCTTATGTAATAAAAAAATTTCCTATCACAAGGGTACAAAATAGTTTAACTTTTTTTCTCAGAAGCTATGCAACCTTGATTTTTATCTTTAGGTCAAATTACTTCTTGTGACTTGTGTATGTTTTTTTCCAATATCCAATTTCCAAATTTTTGTTATTTCTCATTTTAAAAAAAAACTCTTCCTCCTTCCATTTAAATACTTTACCACCTTTTTTTCAAAAAAATTATTCATATGTGTGTGGTTGTTAGATTATTTAGTCTCATTCTCATATGCTCCATTTATCCTTCCAAGTATGGAGTGCTATCTGGGTGATTTCCAGTTTACAGCTATAAATGGTGTGTTACAAACTTTTTAAAAATGTCTCCTTCACTAAATGCTTTTGATACCTAATAAATACAAGTCACATATTAGTCCTTTTTACTTCCCTATCTCATTCCTTCCATCCCAAATCCAAAGAGTCTCCCAGTTTCTTACTATCTTTTTAATTTTACTCATTAAATTATTTATAGTTTGGTCTTTTTTTAACAAGAGAAAACATGCAATATTTAACCTGTGTCTGATTTATTTCACTTAGCATCATGGTCACTTTGCTACAAATAAATCCAATTGATTCTTCTTTATAGCCCTTGGCATATATGCTACATTTTGTTTGTGCATTTATCTGTTAAGGGCCATACAGGCCATTTCTATGACTTAGAAGTTGTGATTTGGGCTGGTATAAATATGGGTATGAAAGTATTGATGAAATATGACTTTAGCTGTTTTAGGAAGACACTCAGAGAGATGCAGCTGACTCAAATGGCATTGCTATTTTTAACTTGTTATTTTTAACTTAATCTCATACTAATTTCCAAAATGGTTGTAGTATGTTATATTCCTACCAAAAATGTACAGTGTTATCTCAGTTCATGAACTTAATTCTTTCCACAATTCTGGTTGCAAATCAGATTGGACAAGAACCAAATCAAATTTCTCTATAAGGTCAACATTGAACCTAACCATTACATTTGATTTAGTCCTCATCCAATTGGTATTGTGACCAGAATCATGGGAAGAATTAAGTGGTGAAACAAGTACTTTTCTCCCCACAACCTCATCAGCGATTCTTTTCTGAATCATTGATAATGGCCATTTTTACTACATCGTACAGCAAACAACTAAATATGTGAAGAAAAATGTGTAAAACTATGAAGGAAAAGGGAAAAACATCATTACAGTTTTGCAATTATTGATCCAACCAGTAGTCAAAAGACATACAAAACATAAATGTTATTAACCTAAGAGACCTAATTGGAATTTATATAACACAATACATAATGATATCAAAATACATTATTTTCATGCATATAAGGAACAATTATAAAAAGATGCCATGTTCTGTGCAACAAAACAACTCTTGGTAAGGTAAAAAAAATTCAAATCACACATACTCTATGCTTTCTGACCCCAATGAAAATCTGTTAAAACTCAACAACAGGAAATATATCTGTAAAATTTCCAAATAATTAGACATTAGGTAATTTATTTTTAAATATCCTACAAGTGAAAGATAAAATACAAAAGGAAATTAGAAATTAGTCTGAACTAAGTGAAACTAAGCTAAACATTTCAAAACTAGTGAGTGTCACAAAAGCAGTACTGTACTTAGATGAAAATTTTTAGCATTGAAAATCAATTTAAAAAATGAAAATTATCAAATTACCATAATTTTCACATGAAGAAACTAGGAAAATAAGAGCAAATAAAGCACAAATAAGCAGCAGAAGAAATAAAGGTTAGAGTAAAGTCAATTAAATAAGCATAGAAAATAGAGGAAATCTAGGAAACAAGTATTTGATTCATTGGAAAAATCAATAAAATTAAGAAAGATTTGATAGATACAAAGTAATAAGATGTTATGAATACTTTTATACCAATAAACTTGGAAATTTAGATAAATGGGCAAATTCCTGGAAAGACAAAGACTACTAATGCTCACCCAAGAAGAAATAGGTAATCTAAAAATCTCTATCTCTACTAAAGAACTGAAATTTTTATTTAAAATGTGCCCCATGAATGCATCCATGCATATACACATCTCTACATCTAGATGGCATCATTGAAAAATTATAAATACTTTAGAAAGAAATATAGTATCCATTCTTGACAAGCTATTCCAGAACACTTAAGAAGAATATGTGCTTATTCATTCTATAAAGCAATAATTACACTGATAACTGAATAAAAAACATTACAAAAGAAGAAGCTGCATAGAAGTATATCTCAAGGAGGAAAAATGAGAATTCTTTACTACGTTTTAGCAAATGGCATTTGCACATGAGGGTAATCTATCAGGACCAAGTGTGCTTTGTCTAATTGCTAAAAATAATGTGTTTTACCAAATTGAGAGCCTACAAAAGTCAAATTACTATCTGAATAGAAAAATAAAGCATGTCATAAAATCTAATACTAATTCTTGACCAAAGTAAACCAGTATTCTTAATTAGGAGTCATTAATTTCCTGAACCTGATAAATGACATCTATGAAAACCCCACAGGTAACATCATACTCAATGATATAATGCAATGCTAAAGTCTTTCCATGAAGATCCACTATGAATAAGCTGATTGTTTGGGAGGTGACATAAGCAGAGTAGCTTCCTAGAGATACCTGGTATGCTTCCTTCTATAATAAAGAACCTACACAAGAAAAACAGTTACTCTACTGAAATGTTTGAAACAGGCTTTCATATCACAGTTGGGATGTGGTAAAGAAACATCACATTGCATGGAGACACATGATGGCCTGATAAAGGAGGAAACTAACCAGCATCCATTGTCACATCTATTAAGATCAATGTTGAACCAAAAGGACTTTGCTTATTAGTAAAAGGTAATCAAGAGCTTCCCCAACTGCCCTCCTGCAATTCCCACTCCTGCCATAGACACTTCAAGCAGTTATTGTTGGAGAATACTGAAACCTTCAAAAGCCCTGAACCCAATTTGGGAAGCTTCCAGGTTATTATACCACTGAATTGCTCTCTCCCCCATCCAGGCTCTTGCTTCACAAAACTATTTTGAGACCCTCCCTACCCAGGGTCTGTGAAGCAACTGGGTACCTGTTCCTGCTAGGCTATTTAAGCCATCACTACAAAATATCCAGTTATACCCACCTTCCCACAGTTCTTTGAAGCATCTGGGTAACCTACCCTAAGTGAATTGGCCTTCAAAGTTTCCCAGGAAACACTCATGCACTGTCTGCCACTCCCCTTCCCTGGAGATAGGCAGCGAACCATCCTCCTGAAGCTCCAAGAAGAAATTGATCAGCTAGAGTCAGAAGCTTGACTTGAAGAGGCACCAAGTCATGGCCTTGATCCAACAAGCAGCTGTTTTGAACACATTAGCCCCCCCCACCAAGAGGCCCTCTAAAATCATCTCTACAGCCTTCCTACCTTGACAGGTACCTCATTCTTCTAGGCATACTGTGACATTCTCACCACTAGGATGGCCACATGCTTACTGACTGACAAAAGTTGATAGAGGCCCCATCTCTGCAGCCAGGTACACCATGCTCAGGATTTCCAGAGAATTCACCTTATTTAAGAAAGCTGCACCACAGCTGGTGGTGTTATCTCATAACCCCTGCAGACTGCTCCACCCTGCCATACACAGATATCACCAACATTAATTACAGTTGAAGAGAAGACAGTAAAGAGACATTACACTGAAGTGCCTACCTTGAAAGAAAACCGAATTTGTTCATCTGACTTATACACCAAGACACTTGCCAGGAGAAAATTTTTCACTGCAATCTATATTTATATCTATCTATAGTTTTGATACAAGCAAATTATCCACAAGATACATAAATCTAACCAATGTAGGGATACAGGAACAGCGACAATGGGAGGCTGGGCTATACTTGGTCCTTTTGATTCAAATCTGTGGCAGTCAAATACTGCACCATAATGAAGAAGAGCCTTGAGGTAACTGTGGGCAGTAGAAGCACACAGTTTCCTTAGCCCATCCCTAGAAACCATTATACCTGAAAATGCTACACCAGTGATGTAGAAGTGTCTTCAAAGATCCTTAACATGCCTGCAGGGTATCTCTTTTCTGTCTTGGTGAAAAACACCTGGCTCCTTTCTATCCATGTAAATGTCTTTAGCAAATGGTTTCTTTGTCAGACAATTAGTATTTTCTACAAAACTTGATTTTTCACTCTTTATATGGTCAGGCTGAAAAATTTCCCAATCCTTATGCTGTTTCCTTTTTAATTATAAATTTATACTTTAAATCACTCATTTTCTCTGGCTTTCCAATATATGCAGTTAAAAGCATCTACATAGTGTAATTCACTACTTAGATATTTCTTTGGCCATATAGTTTGGTTTTTCACTTCTAAATTCTACCTTCCTTAAAGTTTGAGGACATGGGCACAATTCTACCAATTTCTTTTCAGTGGCACCTTACTTTCCAGTACTCTGTTCTTCATTTCCATCTAATGGCCTATAAAAATAACCATCATTGTCCATGTTTCTACCATCATTATGATCGCATCCACTTAAGAAATTTCACTCTTCCCACAGCTCTCTTCTTCTTCTGAGTCCCCAAATCCCTGTGATGCTCCATATCAATGTCAACTTTTTTCAGCCTACTCTTCCACATTCTTCCAGCTTCTACCCAGTTCTAAAACTCTTTCCATATTTTCAGGTATTTATTATAACTACAGTTCCACCATTAACAGCAGTGTTTATGTCTCAGTCTATTTTCTTCTGCTATAAGAGAATACCAGAGACTGTTATTAAAACACAGAAATTTATTTACCTCATGGTTCTAGAGACTAGAAGTGCAAAAACATGGCACTAGTAGGTGATGTTATAATAGAGAGGAGGGCAGGGGAAGGGAGGGAGGAGAGGGGAGAGATGGGAAGGGAAGGGAAGGGAAGAGGAGATAAGAAGAGATGAGAGAGGAGCCACTCATCTTTTTCATCAACAACACATTCTCATGATGCTAAACCACTCTCACAATAACATTAATCAAGTCACCTGCACTGACTCAGACCTAACCACTTCTTAAAGTTTATTTCTTAAGATAATTGTAATGACAATTAAATTTCAACATTGATTTCACAGGGAAAATTCAAACTATTATCAAGCAATTCATAAATCTACATTTATTTGGGGTTGGTGAGTCAATAAACTTTCATCAAAAACACCTAAAATAAACAGCATCTAAAATGAAAATGTTTACCTTGGCTCACTGTTTCAGAGACTTCAGCCCACAAGCCTTGTTGCTCTGTATCACAGACTCCTGCAGTTGGTTCTAATCTCCTGCCGAGTGTTATGGCACATGGCAGGAAAGAAGAAAGGGCAAGAGACAATGTGGAGTGCAGCAGGAATCTGAAGTGACCAGTTGTTCATGGTGAATAAGAGGCCATAAGGCAGCCAGAACCTTGGTATTTATAGATTACATCTGAGTCAAGGAAAATGAATGAAGGTGATTATGGTGCACTAGGGAAAAAAATGAAGCACTGTTGCAAGGACAAGGGCTAGAGGGGGGCAATAAGGAAATGCTAGTTTCCCCAACTGCTTTATCATCTTCAGCAGGTCTTGTCTTTCCCTTTAGGTATCACAGCAGATACCAGCCCTAGGGACTCCAGCTGTAACCTGAAATAAGCAAGGAGTTTCCACATTCCAATATGACTCAAAGGGCAAGACAAGGGCAGCCCTGGATGTCCCCTAGATACAGTTTATAAATTGTGGTCCCCAACAGCTTTGGGTTTATGGCAACACAGTAAAACATGGCAGGAAGGTGCTGGTGAGAAGACCTATTCTCTACATGGTACCCAGGAAGCAAACAAAGAGGAGGGACCTGGGTCCAAATATCTCCTTCCAGGACACTCTCCTGTAAACTGACTGTATTCCATCTCCTAAAAGTTCTACCACCTCCCCAAAGCACCACAGCCTGGGAACCAAGGCTTCAACACATGAACCCTTAAAGGACATTCAAGATTCTAACTATAGTAATTTGTTACTAAAATATTATTGTGTTCCTTTGATGATGAAACCATGTCTTCTTGGTTTTTTGTGCTCCTTGAATTTTTACATTGTTGGCTTCACATTTGAAGAAGGAATCTCTATTGATTGGCTTTGAGCTGAAAGATCTTCTCCAATGGGGATTCTGGGACCTCTCAAAACTTTTCTATGAGTGACCCACTGTGTTCCTTCTTAGTTAAGGATGAAATGTTTTACATTTCTGTTGATACAGCAATACCACCCTAGGCATTGTTATAAAAAACAAAAGAGCAAGGCTGACTCTTTCCCCCTGTCTGACTTCCTATCTCATCATGTGACTGTGTTCCCACCAATGTGATGATACCTGCCATGTGGCTCTCATTAGAGACTGATCCAACAGGGACACTGAATATTGGACCTCCAAACACTAAAATGGTGAAGTAGCTCTCTTTTCTATTACTCAGCTTCACATATGGTGTGATATCAACAAAAACCAAACTAATACAATACCCTGAAAGAGTCAAGGGCTTGCCTCTCAGTGAAGATTGCAACATAACTAATAGAAATCTATGGTTTTTATTGATTTTTTTTACATTAGTTGCTATGAAATATTCCCTTTTTTCCTTGATCTTAGAAGTCCCCAGACTATCCAGTTGTGCTAATCTTTTCACTGTTCTAGATGAGGTAAGAGAATAATGCCCACATAGACTGGTGAAAGCTAGGTACTCATTAAGCTTTTATTTTCTTCCATAGGAGAAATTTCAGCTGAGAAGGTCTATCTTGGTACTAAACCCTGTGTGATGGACACATAGCACAAGTAAAATGAAACTGTTCTTCTTGTCCTCTTCATTAGGTCTATACTAGAATTTTTGAACTAAGGATGTGCTGAAACCTCTGTACTAGAATCTCAGACTCCCACTAGGTATCACATCTGTGATTGATTGTTATGATCAGTGTTATGGGGGAGAGTGAGAGCTTAAAACTCTCATTCTTTTATTTGATGATGCCACTCTTTCTGTTTCATAGCTTTTTAAAGGTTAAATATACATCTACCAAAAGGTGCTTAAACACCACTTCTATTTACCTAAGAGAAGAAAAAGCAGATGTTCATGCAAAGATTTATATTCAAGTGTTCATATCAGCTTTAGCTATAATATCCCCAAACTAAAGACAACATATATAATCAAGAGAACAAACAAAATTTGAGATATATATATTTGTAAGGCTACTTAACAAAGAAAATAACTCAACAATTCTATATTGACAGGAAGTTGAGTATGATAGAGATGGAAGCAAAAGAGCAGAAAGAGGAAGAAAGGAGGTACATAAAAATAAATAGGAGGAAGCCTTTGATAATTATCTGTTATGGTTTAGACATAAAGTGTCCTTCAAAAGTCTCATTTTGGAGGTAGAGCCTGTTGAGAGGGCCAGAAGACTTGGCATCTTCCATGTGATGTTAATTTTTCATGCATACAGAAATTAAAGATTTGGGGATAATAAAGGCTTCCACCTTAATTCCAGAAGAAGGCCAGTGAGGCAAGGCAAAAAATGTAACAATGTCATAGTTGCTGAAATGTGTCCCTAAGGGGGTCATGTGTGACACTGTGACAGTGAAGTTAAAGGTACAGTGGAGGGCCCAAGAAGTTAGAGAGAAGTTAGGAACATGGAAAGTCTGCTGAAGAAAGCTGCAGGCAATGAATGGAGGCAACCCAAGAGAGAGGCCATGTGGGCTAAAATTAATAAGGCCATTTACCTGGTCTGCTGAAGCCCTTTGGAGCTCACAACTCATTGTAGCCTGCCCCAAGTGTTGGGCACAGAGAGAAAGGATTTACTGTTTGCATTGTTGGATTTCGGTCTTTCTTTGGTCCTATTCCTTTTGGAATGAGAAAGTTTATTCTGTGTCATTTTATTTTCGAAGTATTTAACTTTCTTTTGTATTTTTGCAGGGCTCATAACTAAGAATTTTCCTTGAGTTTCAGAGCAAACTTTAGACTTGGACATTTTAGCAATGCTGAAACTTTAAAGACTTTGGTGACTCTCAAAAATGGAATAAGTTTTCAGTTTTCATAATGATATGGACATGAGCCTTTTGGTAGCCAGGAGAAGAATGTTTTCATTTAGATCAAAAGTACCACAAATAAATCTTATTCAGAAGTGATGCCTGATTGTGCATGACCTGGAAAATAATAGTTTTGTTTTTATGTTGTCCTTTATTTCTCTATTTTTAGTTCCTATGGTGTGGGTAGCTTTCCTCTGCCATGCCCTTGCCCATGCAATTGCTACCTTGAAGCCAGGTAACCATGGAATGAATCCATAGGAAACTGAGCCATAAAAGAAGCTCTCATACTTTAAATGGTGGGTGTTGAGTATATTGTCCCAGCAGTGGGAAAGTGGCTGCGTTATCTTAAGTTAAATGATTGTTTTACAAGTATATATGTATGTTAAACTTTAGCAAATTGTATAATTTCAACATGTGCAGGTATAAACTATGTGAATCATACCTGAGAAGTGGTTTTTTTTATCAGTATATCATAGTGAGTTTTGATTATGCATTCTCATCACTGAAAAGCACAGTACTTTTCATAACATAGCTTGGCACCAAATTTATTGATTTCTGACTAAACTTGACCTGGTTAGATTAATATTAGATTTAGTATTGCACAAAAGTAAAAGGAAATCAATGCTGTCTTAAAATATAATTTTTTTTCTCACTGACAATGTCCATAGGTGGGCAGTGTAGCAGTTTCATGAAGTTGTCAGGGATTAAGGATTTTATAACTGTAACCCAAACACATGTTAAGTTTTTAAGGCCAAGCTACCATAATAAATTTCTTTTAGCTGCCGGAGAGAGAAAGGGAGTGATGTACATATTGCCCTGTTTAAGAACATTTGTCAGAACACAGACATGGTATTTCTATCTACATCTCATTGGCTCAAATGAGTCATATAGGTAAATGAGTCATCTTATAGGGAAGATGAGAAATGTCTTTTCTCTAGATGGTCATATGGCTAGTGTTATCATTTGGATTTGAAATGTTGCCTCAAACTCATTTGCTAAACGCTTGGTTGCTAGTTGATGGGAAAAGTGATTGGATCATTAGAGCTTTTTTAAGTGCATAAACCCATTCATAATATAATAATTTCATGGGGTTATTGGCAGATGATAGAAACAGATGTGTGGTTTATTGAGAAGATTGAATTATAGGAGTATGACCTTGAGTACTACATCTGGGCCCCTGTCACTTCCTCTCTGACTCCTTACGCTGGTTCGTGGCTCACATAAAATAAACAGCTTTCTTTCATCATGTGTGCCTTACCACAAACCTAAAAAGCAATAGTGTAGGTTGACCACGCACTAAAACAAGTACCAAAACCAAACCTTTCTTCAATTAACTTGACTATCCCAGGTGTTTTGTCACAGTCATGCAAAACTGGCACAATCGGCTAAAAATCTGTCATCTTATTTCTAAGAAAAAGAGGGAGAATCTTTATTAATAGGCAACTACTAGGCTCAAGCACATCTCAGCTGTTCCTGAAGTAATGACCTTATTAATTCTGAAAATAAAAGTAACTTCTATGTGGCATCTCCCTTCATTTCCAGTATTCATAAACAACAAAAGAGAACAAATTAGCTAGGAAAAAGTAAAGTAAAAATATTGAATGCTTATCAAGAATAACCTTGGTCCATTATTATCCTTTATGGATATATCTTAACATTTAAAACTCGCATAAAATGCAAACAAATTTTTCACTGTGCTTTGTAACAGACTGCCATATGATGGTTAATTAATTTTGTGGTTCTTGCTGTTGAAAATGATTCGTAAATCACACATTTTCCCTGTTGCATTCATCAAGGATTTCATGGGAACGAGATTCAATAGAGGTAAAAGCAAATGCACACTTTCCTGAAAGATAGTTTTTATAACTTCCATGGGACTATTTTGCCATCTATCCTACCCTCTATCCTTAGCAAAGTAGAGATTAATTATCTTCCCATATAACAATCGACACTCCCCAAAGAATGGTGATTTTTTAGATTCAGGAGAGCTTTCTTACCTTCATTTCTATTGTGTTGTTCTCTAGAGAATGAAGGGTGAGATGCTCTGAATATGGGGATGATAAATCATTGTTGCTACATAAAAGAGCCTAAGAAGACAGATATTCAAATAATGAAATGAAGTAAAAGTATAAGGGCAGAGGGATACTTATATCTTCCAACTTTCCAATCCAGGGACTTTGGGAAAAATAGTTTGTTTGTGGTGAGCTGAGATTCAAGGATATAAAAACACAAAACTCCTAAATTGTCTGAACTCTACATTCTCTTTAAAATTAATAACAGAAAGAGTGATGAGTTATCATTTTCCTTCTCTTCCAGTAAGTCTTTCTTATAAAACATCATCAGTTTCCACTCACTGGCTTGTTTGTGAATTTGGTAGAAGATCGAGTGATCTACTAAGACCTCTTGCTAGCTGATGATGTTTGTGTTACTTTTATTTCTTTGAAGACTCTGGGGTGGTAAAAAATGAAAAGGAGACATCTGATATGTTGTAGTAAGGACCTCAGTAAGCCCATTCACAGAAGGATATTTCAAGTGTTGAAAATAATATATAAATCAATCTTTTAGAGTTCCAGAAAGCATACAATAAAGGAAAAAAAATTTATTAAAGAAAAGTCACTGTAGTTCAATAAAAACTATAAGAGGAATCTGTGCCATTTAAATCAAGACTCACTTTATTCCCACTCTGTGATGATTAATTGTGATATGTCAGTTTGATTGGATAACGAAACACTGAATGGATTAGTAAAACATACTTATGGGTGTGTCTAGTTGAGTGATAGAGGTATGATCTTCAGTAACATATACAGTCTCTGAATCCTGTCCTCCTTACACTTTTCCCTTGCTAGTGAACATGAACTAAGCACCTTTACTCTACAACACCCTTCCATTATAATTTTTCTGCCTTGCAGACAGATAATCACTGATTGAATCTCCTGAAGCAATGAGCCAAACTGGACCCCCTGTTATTTTCTGGCTACTGCAAAAAATTGGTACCAAAAAAGTGGAGTCACTGTTGAGATTGTACCTTACCATGTGGTTCCGAAGCTTTTGGAACTGGTTTGTGGGGGGATTTTGGAAAAGTTTGGAGAATCAGTCTGGAAAAGGTATAGAAATTATAAGTAGAGCCTGATGGGTGGTTCTTGTTAGAATTCAGAACAGAATACTGCTAAGAAGGTGGGCAATAAAGGCCACGCTCATAAAGTTTCAGCTGGGACAAAGGACTCTACTGGGAAATGAACTAGAAGGCATGCATATTACACTTCAAAACTTTTTCCTAAGTCTTGAGGTTTTGAAGAAGGCTGAGTTTGAGGGTCATGGACTAGTTCAAAGGCAACACAGTGTTCAAGCATGGGTACAAATAGAAATTTTTAACCAGACCTAGAATGATAATCAGAGTCAAAATCAAAGCAATGAGGAAAGGTTTATTTTATCTCACAGTTTGTAGAGGTTCCAGTCCATAGATGGCTGGCTCCAAGGCCTAGCTGCATGGCAGTGGAGCATGTAAGAGAAAATTTCTCATGGCATGGTGCTAGGAATCAAAGAGTGAGTGACCAAAGGAGAAGGAAGGGAAATATGTAAACTCTTCCAGGCCACAGCCCATGACCCATCTCTTTGAAGCAAGCCCCATTCCCAACATCACTTTAGCTATAAACTCATAAATGAATGAATATCATGCCCATGATCCAATCACCTTTCCAAAGCCCAACATATGGCCACTTGAGGATTTGGGGGACATCTAGGTATAAACCATAACAGTGAGGTACAAAATGTGACTCATTAGAAGATGTGCTACCTTTCAAAAGTATTATGCATTTTCTAATTTATAGAAGCAGAAGTCTGGGGAATAAGTATAAAAATAAACATTAAGGATTTAGTATAAGTCTGGAAGGAACATAATGTTGGATCAAAAAAACATTGGTATGGGTCAACTAAGCAAAGTTTCTGTATTTAATGTCACAGTTTGAGGAATTAGAAGGCACTAACATTTTGTTTTTTTGATTGATTGAATATGCTTGAGTTGCCCAATCTCCCTAATTGATTTAGTGTAGGGAAAGGTTTTAAAATATTTAAGAAGATCAGAATGCCAGAACTCATTTGTTGCTTTGAACATGCTCATCCATTTTTGGAACATTCAGTAGACATGTTTTTCACCAATACTTTGAGAAGTAGATTTGTGAAGAGAGCACTGGTATCTTTAAAGATTTTCATGATTGCCAAACCTTTCAGGGAGGACCAGTCACTCGGTTGGAAAACTTAAATGCAGTGTGAATAGTGAGATCTCAGATGGCAATTAACCACCAAAAGCAAGATAAGCATAGCTACATAATGGATAGTAAAGGCAAAGCCACAATCAGAACAGCAGGACATGTAGATATATGGTGCTGGCTAGTCAACCTTAGCTAAAAGATTTGATCTGTATAAATGAGAAATTTAAAAATCAAATGAACAGTACTGTTACTTGAATGACAGAAACAGAGAAGCACATTTTCTCAATCAATTCCCAGGCCTGAGCCAGTTTATAATCCCAAAACCCCTTGAATCAGAGAGAAGCTTGGTCTCTTCCAGGAAAGGCCCCAGTATACTACCAAAAATTTATTTATTTATTTATCTATTCATGTTTATTTTTAAAGTAGTAAAATACCACAGAACAAGATGGAACAAAGGGCCAATTGAGACAGTGTAGTGAAATAGGTACAGAACTTCACAGCAGGTTACTGGGATAACAGTAATAGGTACTATAGTATATCTCATTTTCTTCACAATAGTTGTTCTTTCAATCAGGTATATCAGAATCAAAGGAAATATGGAACATTATAGAACTTATCAAAACAAAATATTGAATAGAGCAATACCATTAATCAGAACAAAGCAAAACAGGTTTAAAAATATTTTCCTTCAAAGAGATGATAGAAGGAAATCCCCCTTATTTGCTATATTGCATATAGTCAACCTTGCAAGAGATGCTCAGATCTCTGGCTCCTACTTGCTAATGGGTGGGGAGGATGGATGTTTGAATCTCAGCCCATGTGCCAGTAGGCTCACAGGTGCTTACTAGGGCAGTGAGATGGTTGCCTGGTTTCCCAGCCCCCTAAGTTCCAACATGGCGCAGATTTCAGGAGATACTGATGGTTCTCGCCCTGAGATGGCCATGGCTTGCCAGGCCACAGCCACTTACCAGGGCGGTGAGCTAGCTGTTTGGTTTCTGAGCACCCTAAGTTCCAACATGGCGCAAATCTCAAGAAACACTGATGGTTGTCACCCTGGGGTGGCTGCCCCAAAATTTATATTGTTAATCTTTCTCATACCATTCCCCAAAGGGACCTATGATCTTTTACTATGGTGTGTCCACTGGAGAGAAGGATATAATCAGACCTTTTAAGAACTCTAGAAATTGTGAACTAGCATTGATTCCAGGAGATCCAAAGCATCACAATGGACCTCCTACCAGAACAGATTGGATTTTAGGGAAATAAGGTGACCAATGGAACTCAGTTCCAAGTCTCCAAGTTACAGCAAATACAGTGTACATATCCCATTTTGTATTTATTTGTGCAGTCCTGTAAGGCATATTCAGAAGAGACATAATTAGCAGCACATTAGTTTTCCAACTTGTTCAGTAGGAATTATCATGATATAACAAATCAAATGGAAGTCATTTCAAATTTCTCTATCTGGGAAAATAATAAAGGGGGGAGAATAGATAAGGGGTTTGTGGAAGATTAAAAATATTCAAAGTATGTTATATGTGAGAATCATCCAAAATAAAATCCATTAATTAAAAACTTTATTCCAATATATATATATATATATCACTGAAAAGATAGCAAAAGTTAGTGCCATGTTAAGAATTTAAAAGACACAGAGGTAGTTATTTCTACTATGTCCCAATTTAACTCTCCTGTTTGATATATGCAGAAAACAAATGAATCTGGCAGCATGACAGTGGATTACTGTAAGCTTAACCAAGTTTAGTAAATACTATAGACATACTTGCTATAGCAGAGGCAATTTCCTTAATTCAGCAGATTAACACATTTCCTGGAATCTTGGATGAAGCAATTAAGCTGACAAATGTCTTTTTCTTCATATTTATTCATAGACCCATGAGAAGCAGTTTTATTTCACATGGTAAGTCCAGTAATACACCTTCATTCCTGATGTACTCAGGACTATTACTTCATTTCTGGATTATTACTTAATTCATGTATATTGTCATTACTTTTCTCTTCCACAAGATATCATACTAACTCATTACACTGATGATATTATACTGAGTTGATTGAGTCAGAGAAAGAGTTAACAACTACCATGGAATTATCAGTAGAGCATTTATGTTTGAAAAATAGGAAATAAATCCATCCAAAATCCAAGAGGTTTCAACTTAAGTAAAATTTCTAGGAGTTTGACAATGTGGGGCATGCTGAGACATGCCTTTCAGATGAAGAAGAAGTTACTGTGTCCCACCTCCCTCTTAGCACCAAGCAGCAGACACAGTTCCTAGTGGGTCTATTTGGATTTTGAAGATAGTATATTTCTGAATTGAGTATGCCAGTCCATTTACCAAGAGAATAAAAAACTGCTGGTTTTGAGTGACTCTTTTTCTAGCTTCTGTTATCACTATTTGGTGGGTTCATGCACAAAATGGCCATGGCAGCAGGGCTGGAGGTTATGAATGAACTTACTAACAGAAAATTCCACTTCCCAAGCCCATCCTGGCTATCTCCATCTCTAATTGTTTAGTCTTAAAGCAATGGAAGCCAACACTGAGCTCCCAACAGGGAGGAGTCATTTTCTGGGATGACGTCATTCAGCTACCTGCTACTGAGGTAATTATATGAGACCAATTCAATCATGAAAGAACAACACTTTATCCTTATTGGAATAGATATTCTAGTTAATGCTTCATCTTACTTGTATGCAACCCTTCTATGAAAAAATCATCTTCCATAGAGCCATATAATTCCTTACCATTGTCATTGTGTCCATACAGCATCACTTCTGACCAATGACATGACTTCACAGTTAAAGAAGTACAGCAATGGTATCATGCTCACAGATTCTACTACCATTTTAAAGCGACTGGCTTGATCAAACAATCAGATGATCTTTTGAAGACAGTTTCTAGGGCCAGTTAGTTGATAATACCTAGCAGGGGTGGGGTAATTTTCTCTAGAAGCCTGTACATGCTCTGAATCAACATCCAAGATGTGGTACCATTTTATCCACAGCCAGTATTTATTTGCCCAAGAATCACTGACTTGTATCAAAATGTCCTCCCAAAGTGTCATATAGTCATGTGTGGGCTTTTCAGAGATTATAGAATGTAGGTGTGTGATGCTGAGATTAAGGATGTGATTCTAGAATTGGTTTATGTTGTGCTATGATTAAGGCTCCCTGAGTGTGAGTGTTACCATTCTTAGTGTGAATAGCCTGGATAAGACATAAGGGATGGAAGCAAGGTCACTACTTGTAGATTGCTGATGGCTGCTTGCTGCCTTCAGCCTTCACCTGCCATGAACTGTTTCTCCTTTTCAATGCCTCTTTTCCATGTCACCTTGCCTTAGAACCAGACAGTTATGAAATGAAATCTCTACAAAATGTGAACAAATGAGCAGCCTTCAAGGATGCTTCCCATCAGTAACCACCTCAGGTCTGGGAGGCAGCAGTAGGCCATGCCCTGACATGCACTCCAGCAGCCATCAGGGGATGCTTCCTGCTGATAACCAGCTCTGGGACATAGCATCTGGTTCTACTCCCAAGCACACTCCAGCAGCCATCCTGGATGCTTCCCACACCAGACAACCAGCATGGCCTGGGAAAAACAGCAGCCAGCCCTGAACAAGCCTACCCAGTGGCCACCATTAGAAACCTGTAGCCAGCACTGGCCAGGAGTTCAAAACCGTCATGCTCCAGAGAAATTGTACGCAATGCAGGAAGTGCCTGGGACCTCACTACCTGCTTGTTTGGGAGAGCCCAGGAACATGTCAAAGTGAATAGACAAAAGGCAGTCTCTGGACTGCAACCCAAGTAGATCAAGTCCAGGAGACATAAACATGGAAGACAGTGGGAGTCACACACCTGAAGTTTCTGAAGTGATGGCAACTGAAGTAAAAAAACAACTTCATGAGGCTATAAAAGAAATTAGAACAGAAATACTATCTCTGGTAAAAAAAAAAAAGAAATTAAAACCATAATAAAATAATTGCTAAGCATCTCTAAAGAAGACAGATTAAAAAATAGAGGAACATAAGAAAATGACGGAAACTGCAAATGAACAATGTAAGAGAGATTTACAATGCATGAAACAGATTCAAAGAGATATCCAGGAAATTAAAAACTACAATGAAAGCTGGTACAACTGCTTGAAAGAAACTAAAGATAGACTTTTATACCTTGAAGACAGATGTGCAGCTTGTGATCGGAAAAGTAAAGATCTCTCAAAAATAACAAGGAATCAGTAAATAACAATTCAACAGCTGCAAGACTATTCACAAAAAAAATTTGAGAATAATATATGTCAGCAAAAAAGCAGGGAGCAACACAAATGACATTAAAAGTCTATTTACAGAAATAATAGCAGAAAACTTTCCAAGCACAGGAAAAGGAAGTGACATTCAGGTAACTAAGGCATATAGGAGTCCAGATAGCCATAATCAAAATAAATCTATACCCAGACATATAATAATCAATATCCCAGAAATTCAACACAAGAAAAGACTATTAAAAGCTGTTAGAAACAGGATCACCTATAAAGGAAAACCCATCAGAATCATGACAGACTTCTCAACACAAACTACAAAGTCATGAAAAGTAAAGTATTTCAAGTCCTGAAAGAAAACAACTTCCAACCCAGAATGATCTACCCTGCAAAACTATCTTTCAAAATTAATGGAGAAAGAAGATACTTCCATGACAGAGAAGAACTGCAGGAATTCATAACCACCAAACAACTGAAGAAAAACTGAAGAATTCATGACTACCAAACCAACCCTACAAAGAATACTAAAGGACATTCTAAAGAGAGATTAAAAAAAAAAAGACCATGGTTCCAGGAACAGTGGTAGAGGGGGAATCACTGAGTGGTGCAAACAATTGAATGGATGGCAAAAGTAGACAGCCAACAGCAGGAAAATAGAATGGCAGTGATGAGGCAGTGCATATTGGCCATAACCATTAATGTAGATGGCCTCAATTCACCAATAAAAAGAAAGACAGAGTGGATCCATCAATATGATTTAATCAAGAAACACATTTAACTCAGAAGGAAATTCATAAAAAAGAGGAAATTCATAGACTGAAAGTTAAAGGAGAGAAAACAATGCTCTATGTGACAGAACAGAAAAAAAGTAAGGGTACCTTGTTCATGAACTGTAGAATGGATAAGAAAGATATGGAATTATTATACAATGGAAAGCTAATCAGCTATAAAGAAAGACAATGTTGAGGCTCGTGTAGGTAAATGGATACAACTCAAGATATGCTCCTGGGTAATATGGTTCAGAGTCAGGTGGGTGAACATCATGTTGTCTCCTTAGTATAAAAGACTAAAGGAATTAGTGGGATCCAAAACACACAATAGATATTGTGAAAGTGAAAGGGAAGGAAATGTCTAAAAATGGAATGCAGTGGCCATTGTTAATCTATTATCCTGTTTTGAAACCCTGTATTGTTTTCATTGTTCTGTTTAGTTTTATTCTGTTTTGTTTTTGTTTTGATTGATTTTGTTATATTTGATGTCATGGACAGCTATTTCAAAAATAACAAAATGTATTATGGTTGCCATTATTGATTTCCTTTTATATTGTTTTGAAGTCTTATATCACATTCATTGTTTCATTTTGATTGACTCTACTCTACTTTGCTTTATTTTATTATGTCTGATGGTATAAGCAGCTATTTTGAAGACAACAAGATGCGCTGTTGTGTTCTTATTGTCTTATTTTGAAGTCCTATATTGTTTTCACTGTTTTGATTGGTTTTATTCTGTTTTGTTTGATTTTATTATGCCTGATTATATGGGAAGTTATTTTGAAGATAACAAGAGGCCTTATGGTAGCCATTATTGATTTCTTCATATCTTGTTTTGAAGTCTTATATCATGTTCATTGTTTTGTTTTAAGTGACTCTATTCTGTTTATTTCTTTCAGTTTTATTCTCTCCAAAATTAAAAAAAACTTAAAGTATCAACCAAATAAACTTTTCCTCCTTTAACTTTGGGGGTTGGGTATTTTTTCTCAGCAGTGAGAAAAGTAATGGAGATATGTACAAGTTATAGTGGCACTACTGGCTAGTACACTGGAAACCTCATAACAAATTTTTTTCTTTCTGTTCTCAGATTTTATGCTTGTTAGTCTAGACAGCTTACTTTAGAGGAAAGACAGCTGTCAACAGAAGATTCCATTGAACCAGAAGTCCAAGCCACTGCCTAGCCACTCTAGGCTCTATATACTTCTGAGTTAACAGCTAAGGAAAAGAAAATTACAATGATATCAGGGGCACTGGGGTACCAAGAGGGAAACTGGACTATTTCTTCACAACAGAGGTAAGGAGGAGCATATCTAGAGTACAGAAGATTTCTTCGAATACTTGAGATTTCTTAATAATACCATGTCCTGTGGAAAACTATAATAATTTAATGCAAATGTCTTGGTTACTTTTCTTTTTCATTGTTGAAACAAAATACCTGATGCCCCAAATTAGAGAGGGGAAAGTTTATTTCTCACAGGTTGGAGGTTTCAGTCCATACTCAGTTGGCTCCACTTGGCAGAGTGGTATGGTGGGCTGCTGTAAATAGCAAACATGAAGAGCAAAAGACAGAGACACACCTTCTTTCTGCCATTACACAGTATGCTGGCTCCACACCTGGGAAGGTATAGCCCTCACACCACCAATCCATGCACTAAACAACAAACCAATCACAAACACTACATTTAGCCATGTTCATGATTGCATGAGATGTGGGGGCCACTGACATAAACCATGACATTCCACCCCTGGTCCCCCAAAGTCTCATGCACATCCTTTATACAAAAGACATTTATTCCATCTTCAAGAGTTACCAAAGTCCTAACAGTTTCAGAAATGCTGAAAAGTCCAAGTCCCAAGTCTCCTCCAAGATTTAAGGCAAACTCTTAGCTGTAAGCCCCTATACAAAATTAAACACTTCCAAAGACAAAAGCACAATATAAACATTACCATTCCAAAAGTTACAAACAGGGGAATACAAAAAATTGGAATCAAAGCAAGTCCAAAATCCAGCAGAGCAAATATTAAGTCCTGGAGTTCCATGCTCAGCATCTAAAGCAATCTGGTTGCAAGCTCCAAAAGGCTTGAGTACTTCATCCCCACAGTACTCAGGGTTCCAGTTCTCACAGGTTTTCTCCTAAGCCCATTCTGGTTGATTTTTGCAGCTTTCCTCGGATGACCCATGTTTCTGGCTTTTTTAAATTTCTGGACTCTCCACTGCACTTTTGGTTTCACCCTTACATCTTTATGTATTGCCCTCTCAGGAGTGTACTTTCTGGCCTCCCACGTCCTCTAAAATCAGGGTGGAAACTGCCTTAACCTCAGAACTTGTGCATTTTTCTTGCACTTAAAACCAGTGCCATGTGGATGCTGCCAAGGTCTGCTGGCAGCTGGAGCAGTAGCCAGGCTTTTCTCTCTCTTGGCTGTAGGGGTCAAGTGCCTGGATTGCTGAGCTCTGTTAACCTGATTGTGAGGAATGCTTCTCTATGTTGCTGTCATTCTGGAATCTGGTCTGGTCACCACCATTTTGGAACTTCCTGTGACTTCCATTGCCACTCTGGAACATGGCACTCTGCAGCTTTCTCCTCTGAGCAGTCTTTCACTTTTTCAGTTTTGAGGCTGCAAAAGGTGGTGATCCCCTGCTTCCCAGGATGCCCCCAGGCCATCTTTTCTATTTCTCTGTTCCTTCTCAGTAATTGAGGTCTCAGCTCTATCTTTACAGTCCACAGCTTTCTGGCCAAACTCTCAAAGTTTTGTATCATCCTTCTGGGTTTTTTACTCTTGATTTGCAGCATAAATCTGACTAAAAGCCCTCAACAATAATCATACCACCACTTCAACATTTGACTGCCTTGAAATTTCTTCTGCCAGATTAATCAATCCATTGCCCTTAATCTCAATCTCAGGCAAAGTCTCTGGACATGAGCAAAATGCAGACAAACCTTCTGCCAAGCCATAAGGTGTGGAGTTCAACAACCAATGCAGTCCTTCTTCCCAGCAGAAACCTCCCGAGCCTGGTCTTTATTGGCAGGCTTTCTATCACTTTTCTGGTCTCCTGAACTCTGACCAGAATCTTCCCTACACAACAGCCTAAGCTGTTCCAATTCCACTCTTTGGGGAAACATCTCCAAATTTTTTCTCAGTCTTCCCATAAGCCATTTCCAAAGGTTCTTGAATCATATGATCAGGTACAGTCACAGCAATGACCCCACTCCTCTGGTACCAAATTCTGTCTTGATTACTTTTTTCTCATTGTTGAGACAAAATACCTGGTGCCCAACAAGAAGGAAGGAAAGGTTTATTTCTTACTTTTTTGGAAGTTTCAGTCCATACTCAGCTGGTTCCATGGCAGGGTGGTATGACGAGGGGCAGGCATTCATGGCAACTACAAACAGAGCAAAAAAGAGAGACATACCTTCTTTCTGCCATTACACTATATGCTGGCTCCACCCCTGGACAGATGTATGTACCACTCACACCACCAAGCCAAGTGCCAGACAATGAACCAATCAAAAACACTAAATTCAGCCACATCCATGATTGCATGAGACTTGGCATACACCATAGCAGCAGGCAAGATGATGAATAGCCCAGGCTAGAAACAGAGGTTAGTGTCACAAAGTCAGGTCAATAACCATGACCAGCTGAGGTACCTGTTGAAGGCAAAGAGAATCTAGAATGTGTAAAAGAAAGTAGTTATAAACACATGATCAGTTACAGATAACAGGACTGTAATTATTATGAGTATTTCCAGTCTATTCTTTTAAGAATACATTTGTTTATATACATACACAAACTAAGCATATGTCTTTGGCTTCTTTCCTCTTTGCCTTTTATCATGTAACATAAGATTTATTGGCTTTACACACACACACAAACACACACACACACATATATATATATATTATTAATTTTACATTATAATGTTTAAGTGATAGGATATGAGAAGAATGAATATCACTTAACTACTTTATATCTTCCGTTGGGAAAGAAATTAGTACATTTTCAGTTGTATGTAGAATAGTTGCATTACATTAGATGGAAATATTACCTTGATACTAACTGTGTTTAGAGATAAAGTATGATTTGAGGGTATGAATATAAATGCCAAGTCTACAAGGAATGGAAATTTAATCATGAACTTTAGGTGTAAACTTGATTGAGTGGAAGGATGACTAGAGAGCTAGTGGGGTCAAGATAGTAAAATAATCCTATAAACTATGTGTATGTATTAAGCCTATTCCCTTAAAAACACAAACTACATTCCTCCAGCATGAACCAAGAGGAGAACCAGAGAGCGGCCCCTGAGATCCAGCCCCAGCCACGATGGAACCCAGGAGACTGTACAAAGAAGCAATTTGCCCACCCTCTTGGTAAGCGCCTTCCTCCAGCATGAGCCAGGAGGAGACCCAGTAGTGTCTCCTGTGAGCCTACTGGTGCATGGACTTGGAATCATCATCCCAAACTCTCCCCTCTCCTCCATTAGCAACTGGGGACAGAAGTCTGAGCATCTCTTGGCAGGATGAATGTATGCAATATAGCAAATATGGGGGGTCTCCTCTATCCTCTCTTTGAAAGCAAGTGTTGTTTTCAGCTTTATTTCATTATAATTAATTACTTTACTCTATTCAATATTCTCTTTTGATTGATTTTATAATATTCTATCTTTGGCTTAATTTTGATATACCTAATTGACTAGACAACTATCATGAAGATAATGAGATATACTATGGTATGTATTACTGTTATCCTGGTAACCTGCTGTGAAGTTCTGTATCAAATTCACTACACTGTCTCAATTGGCTTTGTTCTGTCTTGTTCTATTGTATTTCTACTACCTTCAAAAAAAAATTTAAAAACCAAACTACAACAATTGTAATATGATGTATTTAACTCTTTCAGGAAGATACCTAGAAATGAAATAATAATGATGAAATGGCATTTCTGGTTTTAGTTTTATGAAGAATTTACAGACTATTTCACACTGTTCTTGTACTAATTTATAATCCCATCACAATGTAGAAGGGTTCCTTTTTCCACATACCCTCAACAGCATTTGTTACTGATTTACTGATGAACACCACTCTTTCTGAGGCAAGGTGAAATCCTAGTATTGTCTTCATTTTCATTTATCAAATATCCAGCTATGTTGATCATTTTTTATGTATTTATTGACTATTTGTACGTCTTCTGTGAAGTGTGCATTCATTTCACTTACTCGTTTTTTGACTAGGTCTTTTATGTTGGGGGGAATCTAAATTTTTTGGTCTTTATGTATTCTAAATATTAGTCCTCTGTCCATGGAATAAATGGCAAACAATTTTTCCATTCTCTAGGTTGTTTTTTCTCTCTGCTGGTTTTTGTTTTGTTTTGTTGCTATGCAGAAGTTTTTAACTTGATATGGTCTCATTTGTTGATTTTCTGTATTATTTCCTGTGCAAACAAGGCTACCAATAGGTTAAGTGTTTCTCTTTTATTATTTAGTTATTTGATTCATTTTGATTTTATTGTATTTAATTTAGCATATAGTGAGAGATATGAGTCTAGATTCAATATTCAGCATATGGGTAGCTTTCCATACATCACATATTAAAGGGCCTAACTTTCCTGCAGCGTAAGTTTTTGGCAGCTTTATCAAAGATAAAATAGTTGAATGTGCTTAGGATTGTTTCTGCATCTTTTATTCTGTTTCTTCGATCCTCAAGTCAGTTTTTGTGCCAGAACTATGCTGTTTGTTTTTCGTTTTTGTTTTTATCACTGTAGTTTGTAATATAACTCTAAATCTTGATTGTGATACCTCCCACTTTACACTCATTATTCAGGAATGCTTTTGCTATTCTGCGTCTCTTGTTTCTGCATGAATTTTAGAGTTGTTTTCTCCAGTTCTGTGAGGAATGCTTTTGGTATTGGTTAAAATTTGATTAAGCATAATCAATAGTTGTCTTTTTCAGTTGGATCCTTAATTTTGAAACTAAGGAATTGGTAGCACCTAGGAATGGCTTTTGGAGTACCCCTTCTCTTTAAATTTTGTCAAAGAATTTTAGAAGTATTGGTGTTAGGTCTTCCCTTTGGGTCTTGAAGAATTTAGTGGTGAATTCCCTAGGTTTGGACTTCTCTTAGTTGGTAGATTTTAATTACTGGTTCAATTTCATTACTTGTCATTGCACTCTTTTGGTTTTTTTGTATCTTCTTATTTCAGTTCTAATTCATATATATCTAGAAACCTGTTAATATGAGATTTTCCAATTTATTGGAATACAAGTTCTCAAAATAATTGCTAATGATCTCCTGGATTTTTGTGGTGTGCATTGTGATTTCAACTTTTTCTGTTCTAATTGCACTGATTTGGATCTTTTATTCCCTGCGTTTATTTTATTATTTCACAAATATCTAGTCCTTTAATTCACTGATTCTTCATGATTTTTTTGTCTCAATTTGATTGATTCCTTTTGAGATTTTATAATTTCCTTCCTTGTTCTACTTTTGGATTTGGACTGTTCTTGTTTTTCTAGGACCATAAGGTATGTCATTAGGTTATTTTGACTCACTCTCTTTTTCTGATGTGGGAATTTTCAGATTACTGCTTAAGACTTTTTCATTGTATTCTGTTAGTATTTCCAATACCATATGATTTTATAAATTGCCTAATTTCTTTATTTTCTTCTGTGACTGATTCATTATTCATAGTATTTCATTTAGATGCAGTTCCATTATTTCTGTGGTTTCTTTTGCCATTGATTTCTATGCACTGTGGTTTTATGACTTTCATGGGATCACTTCAAATCTTTGCATTGACTTAAGCATGCTTTATTAGCTAGTTTATGGTCTGTTATGGAGAAAGTGTGTGTTGCTGAAGAGATTGTGTATTCTGTTGTTTCTGGGTGAAAAGTGTAGATATCTATTAGTTCCATTTGTTTGAAACTTGGTTCAACTGATATTTGTTAATTTTTTGTCTGTTTTATGTGTCTATTTGTAACAATGTGGTACTGAGGTACCCACTGTAACCATGGTGATGTTTATCTGATCTTTTGTATCCAGTTGTGTTTATTTTATGATGTTGTGTTCTCTGGTGTTTGATGAAACTACGTTTATAACTGTTATCACTTTCTGTTCAATTGTTCCCTTATTCAATATGCATAACCCATATTTGCCTCTTCTAAACAATTTTTGCTTGAAATTTACTTTGTCTGAAAACAGGATATCTACTCTCATTTGTTGTGGGGTTCCCATTGTGTTGGATACTTTTTCTATCCTTTAACTTTTAGTCTATGAATTTGTTCTGAGATTAAATATGTGTCTTGATTATGACATATTATTGCATGTTGTTTGTTAATCCATTATGCCAATCTGTGTCCTTGGACTGAGGAATTGAGACCCTTCACATTAAGATTTTTTACTGAAAATAATTGATATTCCTATCATTGCTTTACTTTCCTATTGCTGCATTCCTTTTATTTCTCTTCTGCTTAACTGCTCTCCCTACTTGTTGCATCAATTTCATTAGATTTTTTTTGTACTGCTGGCTTCATAGTCACATTCTAGATTATCCTTGAGAATATTTTGGAGTAGTGGATTGATGTTTATGAATTTCTGAAAGTGTCCTTTATTTTGAAATATCTGTTTTCTTCATAAATTTTGAAAAACAGTTTGGCATGATATATTAGTCTGGGCTAGAAGTTATTTCCTTTTAGGCTTTAAATACTTCACTATAAACTCTCCTGGCCTTTAAGGATTATGTTGAGAATTCTAATAGGTTTACCTTTGTAAGTTATGTATTAATTTCCCTAGCAGCTTTTAAGATTTTGTCCTTGCATTGAACTTCTCAAATTTTGACTATATGTCCTGGAGAAATTCTTTTCTTATCATGACTATTTGGGGCTCTCTATTCCTCATTTATCTGTGTGTTCAATTCTTTTTTACATTTGGAAAGCTTTCTGCTCTTATTTCTCTAAATAGGTATTTTATAACCCTTATGCTGTCTTCTGATTTTTTACTAATTTTAATTAATGTTAGGTTAATTTCTTTGCATCATCTAGAAGATGTTTGACCCCTTTTTATGTTTACTTTCTTCAAGCTATCTCTGAGTGACTGGTCACTAGCATCATCCTTGTTTTCTAATTCTATACTCATATTAATTGCTTCTGCTGTCAATTATTTTAATATAATTTCAATCCCTTAGATATTTGGTGACTTTTTATGCCCTGAAATGGTAAATTTTTCACTCACATTTTGTACCATTTTGTTTAACTCACCTAATTTTTTATTAATATCTTCTGTAAACTTGCTGGTAATTTTTTATTGTTTTTGTCTACTTAATTATATCTTGCTTTCACCAATCACATGACTAATTTTTATTTAATCTCCTCTTTTATCATTCCTGCTAATTCAACTGTGCTGCTTCTAATTTCCTCCCCCTTAATTCATAGGGATGAGATTTTGGACAGTTGGGAGTTTTTAGAGGCATTTTGTTGCCTTGTTTTCTCAAGTTTCTATCGTTATGGTTTTTAGTGTTTTGGGGGAAGGGTGAGTTGAGGTTTGGGATCACTTGTGTTAGAAAGACTTTGCTGCTATCTTGGAGATGTCTTTAGTTTATATCTACTTTTCAGTGATGCAGTCTTTTGGGAGCTGTTGAAGCTGGAAATTGACCTAGGGCATGACCCAGACATGTCCCTACCAAAAGCAAAAAGCACCCAGGTCAGCTATGTGAAGAAGCTGCTATAGCCCAGAAAACACACCAAGCTCCTAGACAATCCAAGCAATGGGAAGAATGATGTCAATTTCAGCCCCTCTGCCTAGCAACCCATTGCTTGGATACTGTGAGAGTATTTAAATAAAACATGCTGCACTGGTTGAGCAATACCTTTCCTCCCATCAGAAGGATAAGGACTCCACCTGATTCAAGCTTTGTCTTTTCTTTATTTTTCCCATACTGTCACAGTGCTTCACACCCAAAAACCTCATAGCTGTATGTGTCATGATACATTCTGACTATGGTTAATGATAGGCCTTTTCTTCTGTCCCAAGATCTGACTACCTTTATTAATTTTGGAGGGGAAGAAGCAACATAATTTGCCCAGCACTCAGTTCTCTGGAAATGGGTCACTCTGCTCCCCTGGAAATACCAACTAAATCAGCAATAAAAGTAATGCCAAAGACATAGTGCATATTGACATACAATAGGGAAAAATAATATACTACATTTAAGAATAGAAATAGATTTATAATTATTGTGCAAACACTGTCACACAAAATATTGACATAAGTAAATATCTACTAAATGCAACATCTATACTTCTATCAATAATCAGCATATATAGTTGAGACTCTGTTTCTCCTAGGCAGCTTTTCTGAGCCTTAAGAAGCTGGCTTGCAATGAGTTAGAATTCTGTTCCCTTACTGCATACCTCAACACATCATTTAATAAATTTTATACATGGTACTCTGTCTCACTGGACTTGGCAATCAGTACAGAGGACAGCTACTACATAACTTCTTTTCCTTTCTACACCTGCCAATCAGCATAGGTCAATGAAAAACTCAAAGGTAAAGTCATTCCTTATGCATAAAGCAATAATTCTAAAAGCAACCTTACAGTTAGATATCATCATTGATAACTACTGCTAAGATGAAAATCACTGCTACATGTCTACCTATGATGTCTCATAAGGAGAGATCATGACATAAATTGCCAAGGAAAGACATGCCATGAGGCTAATGAGAATTTCTTCACTTTACTAAACATCTTTGATGCAGTTTACACAGAATAATGTGTAAGACTATCAAACCAGTCTATTCCCAGTGAACTTTCCAGCTTAATTTGATTTAATGAGCATTTTTTGAAAAAATATCTTAGATAAAAAGATAGGGTGTCTGTTTCTGAGAACTTGGAGTTAATTAAGTAGGAGTAACAAAACAGTGTAAAAGCAACTTGAAAGGGTGTGGTAAATGTTAACTACTGGCAAATTTACCACAAAGCTAAGGAGAAAAGCTTTCACTTCTACTTGCCCTCTCAAGAGAGAAGTTTCACTATGATCATGTTTATTTGATTATATTCTTTCATAAATTATAAAAGCAAGATATCTTTTTGCTTTAAAATAAAAAACTATAAGCTGCAAAACCTTCACCATTACATATTTTGCTGATGCTGCCTTCATTGTTTCCAGTTGACCAGGTACAATGGGTTAGAACCAAAGATCATGAAAATTCTCACATCTTATTTAAACTGAGAACAACATAGCAACCAAGCAAAACAAATCACAAGGTCATTCCATTATAGTGCTATTATGACCTAGACCTCGACATGCAAAGGTTATTTTCTATGTAAAATCAAGGAAAATTTAATGAAATATATAGTCAAAATGCAATCATTCATCATTGAAGCTACTGTAAGGGCTGATTATCTTGCAAAGACTCTGACCATCACTAGCAATGAGCTTTGATATAGATGAATGTATAAAATGAGACCTTTTTTAAAAAATTATTTAAAGAAAAAAAGTAAAACAGAAAAAATTGTAGTAATACAGAATTTCAAAAAAATAAAAATAAACACTAAGAAATCACTAGTTGATAAATTACATACTGTCATCTTAGAAATAGTTGTTCAACTTAAAAATTAAAGCATACAAAGTGGACATTCAAATAGTGAGACTAAAAGCAGTTCTACTCAATGATCCAACAAAAACTTAGTAATATGGTCATCTATCTTACACACTTAAACATACATGCATTTATATCCTTTAGAACACTTTCTTTTCCTCTCTTTTTTACAATAGCAACTACACATTTTGGGTTTTATTATTCCTACACTTCTCATTACTTTTTACACTAGAGAAACAATGTGATATTTATAAATATGATTCTTATTTATTTCACTTATGAGGATAGGCTCAAGGTGCCTCCACTTACCTATGAAGGCCTCAAGATCATCCTTTTTTATAGCTGAGTAATATTCCATTGTATAAAAATAACACGTCTTTTTCATCCACTCTGGAGTTGATGGGCATTTTGGTTGCTTCCAAGATTTAGCTATTAAAAATTGTGCTATTATGAACATAGGTGCACATACATCACTGTGATATGACCTTTTCAGTTTCTCTGGGAAAATATTCAGGAGGGGAATAGCTGGGTTGAATGGAATTTCCAATTCTAGTCATCTGAGAATTCTCCATACTGCTTTCCCTAGTGGTTGCACTCCCATCAACAATGGAGCAGTGTTCCTTTTTCTCCTGCAACCTCGCCAACATTTGTTATCAATTGTTTTCTTGATGGCAGCTATTCTTGCTGGAGTGAGATGAAATCTCAATGCTCTTTTAATTTGCTTTTCTCAAATGACCACAGACTGTGAACATTTCTTCATGTATTTATTTGCCATTTGTACATCTTCATCTGAGAACTGTGTGTTCACCTCAGATATCCATTTTTGGAGATGGTCTTTGAATTTGGGGGGCTTGATGCTTTTTAATACTTTATATGTTCTGGATATAAGTCCTTTGTTTGAGGGGTTGCTGGCTAAAATTCTTTCCCACTTTGTGAGTTTTCTTTTCATTCTGTTGGTGATTTCTTTTGAAGTGCAAAAACTTTTCAATAATATGAGATCCCAGATGTTGATTCTTTGAAGTGCTTCCCATGCAGTTTGCATTTGGTTCATGAATTCTCTGCCTACCCCTATGTCTCCAAGGCTTTTACCTACCTTGTCTTACAGTAGATTTAGTGTTTCTGTTTTAATATTTAGATGTTTGATCCATTTAGACTTTAGTTTTGTGCATGGTGATATACATGGGTCTATTTTCCATCTTCAGCATGTGGAAAGCAAATTTTTTTCAACACCATTTATTAAAGAGGCTGTCTTTTTTCCAGTGAACATGTTTAGCCCCTTTGTCAAATATCAGGTGGCTAAGTGTCTTTGTAGTTGTGCTTGCATCTTCTAACCTGATCCTCAGGTTTATTTCTTTGCCAGTACCATGCTGATTTTATCATTGTGGCTTTGTAGTATAGTTTCAGGTCAGGAATTCAGATGCCTCCTGCCTTGCCTTTATTGCCCAGAATTACCTTTGTTATTCTAGGTTTTCTGTTTCCAATGAATTTTAGGAGTGTTTTCTCTAGATCTGTGAGATATGTCAATGGTATTTTGATTGGGATTGCGTTAAATTTGTATAAGAGTTTTGGGAGTATGGCCATTTTCACAATGCTGGTTCTTCCTAACCAAGAGCAAGGAATATCCTTCCATTTTCTAATATTCAGTTTAATCTCCTTTTTTAGCCTAGCATAATTTTCAGAATATAGGTCTTTTATATTCTTAGTTAGGTTGATTCCTAAGTATTTCAGTTTTTTATGTGCTATTATGAAAGGCAATATTTCCATAATTTCTGTCTCAGTGAGTTTTTTGTTTGTATACAGGAATGCTATTGATTTTTGAACATTGTCTTTGTATCCAGCTACACTGCTAAACTTTTTATTACCTCTAGTAGTCTTTTAATGGAGTTTTTTGGGTTTTCCATGTAGAGTATCATGTCATCTGCAATTAGTGATAATTTAAATTCTTCCTTTCCTATCTTTATTCCTTTTATTTCTCTCTCTTGTCTGATTGCCCTGGCTAATATTTCCTGAACTATATTGAATAGGAGTGGTGAGAGTGGACATCCTTGTCTTGTTCCTGAATTTTAGTATGCAATCTTTGGTCCATTTAGTATAATGTTGGCTGTTGGTTTGTCATAGATGGCCTTTATGAGATTGAGGTAGACACCATGTATTCTGAGTATCTGAAGGGTTTTTATCATGAACATGTGTAGGACTTTATCAAAAGCTTTTACCACATCTATTGAGATGATCATTTGGTTTTTGTTTTTGGCTCTGTTGATGTGTTGTATTACATGTATTGATTTGCATATTTTAAACCATCCCTGCATTCCTGGAATGAATCCCACTTGGTCATGATGTATAATCTTCTTGATGATTTGCTGCATTCTATTTGCCAGTATTTTATTGAGAATCTTTGCATCAATGTTCATTAGTGTCATTGGCCTATAGTTCTCCTTTTTGGTTGGGTCTTTCTCTGGTTTTGGTATCAGATTAGTACTTGACTCCAGGAATGATTTAGGGAAGATTGCTTCATTTTCAATTTCATTGAAGAGTTTAAGGAGTATTGGTATCAAATCTTCTCTAAATTTTTTTGTGGAATTCAGCCATGAATCCAACAGGACCTGAGCTTTTCTTTGTTGGTAAGTTTTTAATTACCTTTTCAATTTCAATAGCTGATATTGGGTTATTCAAAATTGCTATATCTTCTTGGTTGAGCTTTGGTAGTTCATATGTTTCTAGAAATCTGTCCATTTCCTCTGTGTTTTCCACTCTATGTGAGTAGAGATTTTCAAAGTAGGTATTCATGATCTTTTGCACTTCCATGGGATCTGTAGTAATTTCTCCCTTTTCCATTCTTATTGCATGAATTTGGGTTTTTTCTTTCTTTCTCTTGATATGGTTAGCTAGGGTTTTGTCAATTTTGTTTATTCTCTCAAAAAACAAGCTTTTTGATTCATTAATTTTTTGTATTTTTTTTTTTAGTTTCAACTGCATTGATTTCTGCTCTAATCTTTATAATTTCCTCTCTTCTATGAGCTTTGGGTTTAGCTTGATCTTCTTTTTCTAGATGCTTGAGATGGAGCATTAGGTTGTTTATTTGTGCTCATTCTGTTTTCTTGATATGACAATTTATTGCTATATATTTCCCTCTTAAGACTGCTTTCATTGTATCCCACAGATTACAGTATGTTGTTTCCATATTTTCATTGAATTGTAGGTATTGTTTTAGTTCTTCTTTAATTTCATCTGTAGCCCACTGGTTGTTCAAAAGGCTGTTATTTAATTTCCATGTATTTATGCAGGTTTTACAATTTCTTTTGCCATTAATTTCCAATTTCAATGTGCTATGGTCAGATATTACACATGGGATAATTTCAATACCTTTGCATTTACTTCAGAATATTTTATGGGGTAATAGATGGTCTATTTTGGAGAATATTCCATGTACAGCTGATAAGAATGTGTATTCTTAAGTGGCTGGGTGGAACACTCTGTAAACATCTATTGAGTCCATTTGCTCACAGGTATGACTCAGTTCTATTATTTCTTTGCTAACTTTTTGTTTAATTGATCTATCTCTTTGTGGCAATGGGGTATTAAGGTCCCCTGTTATAATTGTGTTCTTGTGTATTTGGTTTTTCATGTCCATTAGTATCTGTCTTATATAGTTGGGTGCTACTATGTTTGGTGCATATATATTTATAATTGCTAGTTCTCCCTCTTGAATTTTTCCACTAATGAGTATGTAGTGAAATTTCATACCTCTTTTAATCATGTTAGGTTTGAAATTCACATTTTCTGCAAATAGAATAGTTACCCCTGCTTTTTTTGAGTACCTGTTGCATGGAATACTTGTTTCTATCCTTTGACTTTTAATCTATCAATTTGATTTTGGGTCATATGTGTTTCTTGTATACAGCATATTGTGGGATCATGTTTCTTGATCCATTCTCTCAACCTGTTTCTTTTGAGAGGTGTGTTGAGCTCATTTTCATTTATGGATATCACTGGTATGTACTGGTTCGACTTTACTATGTTATGTTCCAGTTGTTTGCTTTCCGTTTTTCCCCCTTGTTTAATTTCTTGTCCAAACTTGTGGTTTCTTTCTGTTGTTGTTCTGGGGATTGTGGTCATTTTTACCTCTGTCTATTATGTCTTTCAACACTCTTTCTAGGGTTAGTTTGGTGGACATGAATTTTTTCAGTTATTCTTTGTCATGGAAGTATTTTGTTTCCCCATTAAATTTGAAAGACAGTTTTGCTGGGTACATCAGTCTTGGTTGAAAGTTGGTTTCTTTTTGTACTTGAAATGCCTCCAAGCTCGTCTTGACTTGAAAGTTTGTGCTGAAAAGTCTGCCGCGATTCTAATGGGCTTCCCCTGATAGGTGAGTTCTGTCTTTTCTCTAACTTCTTTTAGTATTCTGTTTTTACGCTACATGTCTGGGATCTTAATTATTATATGTCTGTGTGCAAATTTGTGTTGGTTATGATTGCTTGGTGTTCTATATGCTTCACTTATCTGCATACCAGATTTTTTTCTCCATGTTTGGGAAATTTTCTGCTAATATTTCTTGGCATATTTTAGTCATGTCATTTGCATTGACCCCTGCATCTTCACTGATGCCTATTAGTCTTTTTTTTTAATTTAAGTTTGAATTTATGTTTGGAAATGAAAACACAAATTAACTTTTACAAAATTCTCACACAAAGACCCATTTTAGGGTATTATTACAATGCTGCATTTACTTAGATAAAGTTAATAGATCTTATCAAAACAAATACTTGTTATTTGTAAATGTATACTCCTTTCTTTGAGCCAAAAGGAAGTTCACATGAAATGTCACTGAAAGTTTGTGAAGCAAGGTTTCAGTCACTGTATCAACTACCTCAATGAGCCAGGAGCCTTGGAGCCTGGTCTCTGGCTGGGGCTGAACTGCAGCTTGTAGTTTCCCCATATGCACAGAGGAGCTTTCACTAGATGCTTCTAAAGCCCTATGTACTGTGGTTCTTTCATTTCAGGTAACAGTACAAAATGTTGCCACTATTTTTCCTCTGATTGCAAATTTCAACTGACTATAGCATGCTTACAAATTATACTACAAAATTTTTCATGGCTCTTTGTAAAAGCTCCACTTTAAGAATTTCTCACTTGGTTCACTTTTTCACATACCTTGGGAATATCTTCCACACAGAATGTATGCTCCTGAAGAAATCATCTGGCAGGACTTTTCTAAAGTGGCATCTGTAGCTCTGCAAGTTTGGATAGAGCCACATCTCTGCTCAGGTTCAAACCATCTTCTCTCAAATTACAGATTTCCCAGAAGATCCATTTATTGTTCTTTCCTTATATTCCAGTTTTTTATACAAACAATATTCTAATATGTTTCTGTAGAATTTCTTCATAACCCTCTAGTAATAGTTTGAGGCTTTTACATAGTAGATCTTCAGGTATTTTGCTGGTGTGTAAATTTCATCTGGTTTGTGCAAATAATAAATGCTGGTAGATCTTAGCACCTTATAGTTATGACTCTGTCTCTCCATTAATATTGCATATTAGCCTTAAAGGAATTAATTCAATTTACTCATGCTTTCTCTTAAATATATTTTTCCTTACCCATTATAGACATGTTTTTAAAAAAAAAAAAAACACATGTTGAGAGCATCACAAATATCATGAGCTATAATAAGTGATTTTAAAATGCAGTTGATTTCTTTTCATGTATCAGTTCTAACATGAAGGTTCAAGCCTCTGAGCATATTCATGGATCCTCAAGGTCTAAAATACATTGTACACATCATCATTCCTATAGTCTAAGAAAAACTAGAGTACACAATCTTAAGTGTGTAGGGAGTGTCATTAAAATTCACTACTGCAATGTTTAACTTCATAATTATTTAAAAATTCATAGCGTACATCAAAATGTTGCTAATTATGAAACATATAAGGTTATAATAATTTATTTTCATGATTATATCAATATCTATATTTATTTATTCTTAAATTCAATTTCAACTACCTGATTCTGAGTTTGAGAAAGCTTCACTGTGGGTCTTTTGCTAGGGAAATGGTATAGTTCTGAAGTATTCAGTTAAAGAAGGAAATATAGTATCATTTATATTGTTTCCTCACTTGGTATATAAACATAAAAAACATCAACCATTTTTTAGTGATAAAAATACAGTTCTTTTGTGAACATGGACATAATACACAGAATTTGTTTCTTTGCATGAAAAGTGGCATAATAGGAAAAGGACTCAAATTCTGTTGGTACTTTCCAGTTAACCTGAATAAGAATGTGCATAAACTCAAGCTTGTGTGCATACAATTTCAGCATAGCACAAAGTGACAGAATGAACCAGAATCCATCCTTTGAATTTTGCCAGGAATAATAACCTGGTGCTGTGGAATACGCATACAAAAAGTTGGCCTCTATTGGTATTTTCTGGCATGTCATGTCATTGTCAGCACCACTGTCCATCTCAGCGCCATAGTCCAGTTCTGTGCCCCAGCAAGCCTGAATAATGAAAAGTTTGGGTTTTCCAGTTAAAGTTCTACAAAGATGCCCTCTGAAGAACTTTGTTAATTTTTTCAAGTCGTCAGGTCCACTTGCTCCAACAATTTTCCTTGGCTTAGAATTACACAAACAAAGCTGCTCCTTTTGCTATGATCTTCTTTGGAAACATCATACATCAAGTTCATTATTTCTTCACATGTAAGATCATTTTTATTCCTCACTTCATATTGCAAGTTTATAAATGTTTCTCTGATGTTTGTTGCATCTATATCTGTATCAAGTCAAACTCCCATTCCAGTGCTTTCATGAAAGTACTTATTATTAATGACTATACATAAACCCATTTCAGGATAATCCGTTTTGTAGCTATTGTCCAAGAATATTCCAGAGTCCATTGATTTGCTTCCATGTATGATCTTTGTCTCCAAATTTTTAATGGATTTTGCATCCACTGAGTTTTCAGTGTTTTCCATGTCTACTTTTCTTAACTCCTCCAGCAGAGTGGCCCCTTCTGGTCCTGGAGACCCCATGCTCCTTATCTCCAGCAGCGACTCTAGTCTCCAGCGGGTCTGCATCTCCGCCCACAGTGGAAGGCAACTCCTCTCCCTATTAGTCTTACATTGTTTCTCTTGGCATCATCTTGAAGCTGGTGGATTGTCATTTCATGCTGATTTCTTATTTTTAAAAGTTCTAGCCTTTCATCATCGCTATCTGCGTTCCTATCCTCAAGGTCTGGTATTCTGTCCTCAGCTTCATTTAAACAGTTTTGCCAGCTTTCAATATAATTTTTTGTTTCTTGGATGTCTCTTTGAGTTTGTTTCATGAATTCTCCTTGTTATCTGCATTGTTCATTCAAAGTTTCAATCAATTTCCCATGCTCCTGTAATTTTTTATCTATTTCTTCTCTAGCTGCACCGTGCAACTTCTTTACTAAGGTTGTTATTTCTGTTTTTACATGAGAAATTACTTGTAATTTGATTTCCTCTATACCCCCATGGAGTTGGTTTTTTAAATTTCACTGGCTATCTTTTCAGAGATATCCATTGTGTTACTTTTGAAGTCCTCTATTTCAATATCTCTTGTACTTGCTCCTGATGGAGTAGATGTTTGATACTTCATTTTCCTTTTTTGTTTTGCCATTTTCCCCTTTCAGGTTAATATTTGATCCTTTAATCCCATTAGTGTCAACTGTTGGTAGTGGGTATCTTGGGGTCCAACTGTAAGGTTGATGCTTGTCCAATTGCTGGGTCCCACAGTGAAGAGGTGGGTCAGTCACCTGAATTCTCTCCTGCAGGGCCTGTTGGATGAATCCTATGTTTTTCCTAGGCTTACAAGCCTAGGAGTACTGATGAAAATCAACCCCTAGTTCCCACTGTTAATATGTCCTCATGTTATTCAGAGTCACTAGGTCTCCCTGTTTATAGTGCCTCTCTCAGCTGGGGCCCTACTGTGTCTCTGGGTGCCACACAGACCCCCTTCATTTTCTCCAGGTTGGGGAAGGCCATGTTGGCACCATCCTCAACCTACCTGATATTCTGTGTGGAGGAAGGTCTCACCCACCCACTTGCCAAGCTTTCCTATGGCCTACTTCTGGAGGGGGCATCTCTGTTGCTCTTGTTTACCCACTGAAGTTGGCAAACTATTCCTAGCTTAGGGGCAAACTCACCTCACTGATGGAAGCCTGCTGAGTTCTTCTCAAACTCCCCCAGTTCCTCTTTGTCATGAAAGCATCTTGTTTCTCCATTAATTTCTATTGACAGTTTTGCAGGGTATATCAATCTGGTCTGGAGGTTATTTTCTTTCAGGACTTGGAACACTTCATTCCAAGCTCTTCTTGATCTGATGGTCTGTGTTGAGAAGTCAGCCATGATTTGATGGGCTTACCTTTATAGGTAAGCTTTTCTTTTCTATGATGGCTTTTAATATTCTGTTTTTATATTGAATTTCTGGCATCTTGATTATTATATATCTGGGTGTAGATCTGTTTTGGTTGTAAGTGGCTGGAATTCTATATGCCTCACACAACCGAATGTCACTTTCTTTTCCCATGCTTGGGAAGTTTTCCTTAATTATTTCCATGAATAGCCTTTGTAATTCACCTGTATGTATTCCTGCTTCTTTGTTCATGTTTCTTATTCTTAAATTTTTGATTCTTTTGTCATCTTCTAGCCTCTTTATTGTTACTGCCTGTTTCCTTGTTATTTTTAAGAGATCTTTCCTTTCATGATCACATATTGCAAACTTGTCTTCAAGTTTTGATAGTCTATCCTTAGTTTCTTTTAATGAGTTTTGCCATCTTTCAATGGAGTTTTTAATTTCCTGGTAGTCTCTTTGAATCTGTTTCATGTATTCTATATTTTCTTTATATTCTTTATCAAATGTTTCTCTCCTTTTTTTGTGTTCCTCCCTTCTTTTGTCTGTATCATCCTGAGAGATGCTTCCTGAGAGAATTTCTTTTATTACTCTACTCATATTATGCTTTACTTGATTTAATAGTTAATAGTTTTGAGCTAGTCTACAAGGTTCTGAAGATATCTCTTAATATACATTGAAGCCATGTCTGATGTTGTGTGTTTGCCGCCCTTAGTCTCCCTTGTTTTTCCTTCTCCTGGATCAGCGCTCTCAGGGTTCTGGGCTGGGCGCCTCCTGCTGCCTCTCTCTCCTGTCATGGCCCTGGCTTCCTCCACACAGGTTACAGTGCAGGTCCCAGGCCCCTTCCCTGTTGGCCATGTTTCCTCCAAAGCACGCTGGTGAGGGACCTACACCCTCTCTTGCCTGCTCTTGTCACTGAGGTGTAAGCAGCAGTTGTGTATGCCTGCCCCTCCCCACCAGGCCAGCCAAACTTCAGGTGTCTTCACCTGGTTAGTGTGTGCTAGGCACAGGGAATTGATTTGGGATGGCTCATTGGGTCCCAGCTAGGGGCTCGGCCCAGTCCAAGCAAATCCCATGAATCTACTGGGGAGGAAACAACCAACTGAAGTCACTGTTGCTCCCCGTTCAGTTTCCTCCTGCTGGATTCCAACATGTCACCCATTTGGTTGCACCCTTCCCATGTGGGGGGGTCTCATTCCCAGCACTGAGCATGGTTTAATGATGGTCCCTTCACCAGCTCTGCTCTCCATTGGGCTCACCAACCCCCAACTTCAGTGCTGCTGTGCTTCCTGAGAGTGACAGCAGGAAGGAGTTTGTGTGGCTCTACCTGCTGGCATGGATTCAAGCTGGTGCAAACTTTGCAGGTCACCGCGAAAATGCTGAGTCCCATAATTTTTCATTTTTTCAGTTGTAGTCATGAAGTATTTGACAAGCTTTTTTACATTTTAATTTCTTCCTGTGTCAAATCTATCCATCTCCCTCTGTCTGGGTCTGTGCAGTGTGTTTTATTGTGGCATATGAGTTGTTCCTCCCTGGAGGCTTTGTATTTTGTTGCTCACTGATAGGCCATCTTGTCTTCTTCTCAATTTTTTGTTTCTTGAATGTGTCTTTGAGTTTGTTTAATGAATTCTGCTTGCTTTCTATATTGTTCATTCAAGGTTTCAATCAGATTCCCATGCTCCTGTACTTTTTTCTCTATTTCTTCTTTAGCTACTTTCAACAACTCCTTTATATCTTTATGTGGGAGAGTACTTCTAATTTGATTTCCTCTATAGCCTCATGGAGTTGTTTTTTTATTTCACTCACTCACTGTCTTTTCTGAGATTCCTGGTGTGTTACTTTTGGAGTCCTCTATTTCAGTGTCCCCTGTACTTGCTTCTGGTGGACTAGATGTTTCAGACTGCATTTTGCTTTTTTGTTTCGCCATTTTCACTCTGCCTGATGTTTTCTGCATGTATGAGGGGATCACCCACATTCTTTTCAGACTCACCAAGGTCTTACAGTTAGTTGGAGGGGGCTTTACTACTGGCCCTATTTTCCCACTGTGCACCTCTATTTTAGGGGCATACACACCACACCGACACTGTTAATTCACTGTAGCCCAAGGTTTGCCACCTGGGAATGAAGTTCCAAGTTTTTTCACACTGACTGCAGGCTGATGAGGTCTTCTTATGTCCCCAGTGTAAAGGCAGGCCCAGCAGAAGCAGTCTGGGGCAGTTTTAGGCCTGAAGCAGGCTTCAGCAATGTTCCCAGTGAAAGGGTGGGCTCAGCAGAAGCAGTCCTGGGCAGTTTGAGACCTGGGTCAGGCTTCTGTGATGTTCTCTTCTTTTATCTTTATTTGAAGTCCTTTTTACATTCATTGGTTTGTTTTTATTGGAATTATTCTGTTCTGTTTTGCTTGATTTTATTATGTCTAAAGGCAGCTATTGTGAAGACAAGAGGCATTATGGTATTGGTTGTTGATTTCCTATTGTCTTTAAGGCCTATATCACTTATAGTTTATTTTGATTGACATTATTCTGTTTTATTTTCCTTGGTTTTATTCTCTTTAAAATAAAAATAGAAAAAAATTTTTAAAATTCTAATAAACCAATTAGAGGACAGAATGAACCAATTAGGGGACAGAATATCAGATCTAGAAGATAGTTTTGTGGTTCATCACTGTAGTCACAAAAATAAAAATGTCTTAAAAATAGAAAGGGACCACAAAAACATGAATCCAATAACTGATACACACTGCAGAGAACAATAACATAAGACTGGATGAAGTCAATGAAATAGCAGGAGAGAGAACAAACAACAACCAAAAAAATTTCATGTAAGTCATGGCATAAAACTTCTTGAGCATGTAAAAATAATATGACATACAGATAAGGTAAGCATATAGAACTCCAATTAGCCATGACCAAAAAATCTACCCCAAGGCATATAATAGTCAGGATTGCAGAAATTCAACACAAGAACAAAATATTAAAAGCTGTTAGAGAAAACAAACAAGTATCCTATAAAGGAAAGCCCACCAGAATCAAAACAGGCTTTACATCATAAACCTGTAAGTCAAGGTGAGATTGGGATAAAGTATTTCAAACCCTAAGAGAAAAAAACCTTTAAGGCAGTTTGATGTACTCTGCAAGCATATCTTTCAAATTTCTTGGACAAATAAGATACTTCCATGAAAAAAAAAACCTGAAAAAATTCATGACTACCAAACCAGCACTGCAAAATTATTCAGGAATATTATAGAAAGACATAAAAAAACCCTGCAATCTCATAAACCCCCATAAAATGAGTCCTCAAGACAAGGCAAACAATTACACAAAGGGGAAATAAAGGGAACCAACAAAAGGAAAATTATACAACAAAATAAGTTAATACATATCAGTTATAACCATGAGGGTAAATGGTCTTAATTCACCAATCAAAAGAAACAAACTGGCAGAATGAATCAAGAAAAAAGATAAAACAATATACTGCATACATGAAACACATTTAACTCAGGAAAGAAAATCCAACATGCATCCATGATTAAAAAAAAAAAAACCTGCATGAAGTTGAAATAGGTGGCCTTTATCTCAATTTGTTGAAAGCTGTCTATGATAAACATACAACCAACCTTATACTAAATGATCAAATACCAAAAACATTTGCTCTAAAATTAGGAAGAACAAGAATGCCCCCATCACTATTCCTATTTAATGTAGTTCTGGAAGCATTAGCCAAACCATTAGACAAGAGAAAGAAAGAAAGGAAGAAAGAAGAAAGAAAGAAAGAAAGAAAGAAAGAAAGAAAGAAAGAAAGAAAGAAAGAAAGAAAAAATAGGAAAGGAAATAGTTAAATTAATATTATTTTTGGATGACCTGCTACTCTACATAGAAGACCCCAACAACTCTACCAAAAGACTTCTAGATTTTATAGCTAACTTTAGTAGCATAGTGGGACACAAAGTCAAAATTGAAAAATCAAAAACCTTCTAGCACATGAATAAAAAAATTCACTGAAAAAGAAATTAAGAAATGATGCCGCTCACAATATCCTCAAAAAATTATGTGCTTAGCAATTCACCTAATGAAGGAAGTAAAATATCTCTACATTGAAAACTACAATACTCTGATAAAGGAGATCAAACAGGATATCAGGAAATGGAAATATACCCCTTGTTCTTGGGTAGGAAGGACCAATACAGTGAAAATGGCAGTACTGGTTGCCTCTGGTTCAGCAGTGCCTGCAAGAGCAGTCTGAGCTCTGTGCTTTGTCCATTGCCTTGGGATGGTGGACCCTGCAACAAGGTTATAACTCCATGCTCTGCACTCTGCCCTGGGGAAGCCAGGCCAGTGAGAGGAGTGTGGGGACACACACTTTTGTCAAGTGGACCAAACAGAACCCCCAAACCCAGGACAACAGCCAAACCCTTCGGACCATGAATGCACACATGGCTTTGGATAGTGGAGTAATCAGCAAGAACAGAAAAGTGGAAACATCTGAAGCAGCAGAGAGGAGAAAGCAGTTAGACTCTGGAGAACCCCACCATCAGAAGAGTAGTCCCAGCACCCACATCCAGTGACCAAGATCAGCTTCATACCCAGCATATTTCTGGGATCTAACATGGATACTATCACAGAACTGTAAACACCAGAGGTATTTTACTACTATTAATATCTCTTATTTGTCTGATTAGCTATCCCTTTGCTGTCTGGTTGGATGTCATCTTGTTTTGTTTTGTATTCTGTGATTATTTTTGTATTTGAGGATTTTTTTCTCTTCTCTGTTTGGTCTCCTTTTTCTTTCCTTTATGTTTCTGTGCATAGAGATAGCAAATTAATCCATGAAACAGATCCAAATGGTAATCCAAGAGAATAAAACCTCCATTAAAAGTATATACACTTACCTAGCAAGTGCGCTGAAGAAAAATGTTAAGCAATAGGAAAGGCCCAGAGACCTCCACCACCCACCTGTCTGAAGGGGGCTGGAAACATGACAAGACAGAGAAAGAGCAAAAGGTCCCCAACTGTGGAACCAGGGAAACTGAGTCCAACAGAGGTAAATGCAGAGGAGGTTGAGAGCAGCAAACCTGTAATGTCAGAGACAGCCTCATCGGAAAAAAAGAAATACCTCTGTGACCTCATCATCGAATTTAAATCTGAAATTCTAACTCAGGTGAAGCAAGATACAGGAAAATTAATAAAAGAAGTCCTTGGTAATCCTCAAGTAGACACAAATGAAAGAATAGAGGAACCTAGAGAAAGGAGAGAAGCCTTTGATGAAGAATATAAACAAAACCTAGAATATATGAAACAGATCCAAAGAGAATATCAGGAAATTAAAAACTCCATTGAAACCTGGAAAAACCTTTTAACAGAAACTAAAGACAAGCTCTCAAAACTTGAAGATAGATTTGCAAAGTATGGTCGTGAAAGGAAGGATCTCTTAAAAATAACAAGGAACCAGGAAGCAACGATACAAAGGCTAGAAGATGACAAGAGGATTTATAACCTAAAAATAAAATATGTGAATAAGATGCAGCAACAAATACAAATAAAATAAAAAGTCTATTCACAGAAATAATTAAGGAAAACTTCCCAAACATAGGTAACAGAAGTGAAGTTCAGATAAATGAGGCATATAGAACTCCAGCCAGCTACAACCCAAACAGATCTACACCCACACATATAATAATCAGGATCCCAGAAATCCATTACAAGAACAGAATATTAAAAGCAGTCAGAGAAAAGAAACAGATTACCTATAAAGGAAAACTCATCAAAATCACAGCAGACTTCTCAATGCAAACCATCAAATCAAGAAGAGCTTGGAGTGAAATCTTCCAAGCCCTGAAAGAAAATAACCTCCAACCCAGAATGATGCAAAACTGTCTCTCAAAATTAATGGAGAGACAAGATATTTCCACAACAAAGAGGAACTGGGGGAGTTTGTGACCACCAATCCAACCCTGCAAAGAATACTGAAGGACATTCTAGAGAGAGAGAAGAAAATCACCAGGGTTCCAGGAATAATGGCAGAAAGGCTTCAAAGAAAGGGAAGACAGTGGAATGAAGGAGAAAAGTAAACAAATAACAACAGAAAAATAGCATGGCAGAGATAAGGCAGAGAAAATTGGTTATATCACTGTTTTATCTTGACTGATTTTATTCGAATCTGGTATGCTCGAGAGTGTGGAGTCTGAGAGTAGGGGCAACTGCTCTGAAGATGACAGGATTCAGTAGGATACCCATTCTGGTTTGAATGTTAACTGCCTTTGAAGCCCTATAATGTCTCTAATGTTTAGATTTTATTAATAGTGTAAAGCAATGCTAAGTTTATATTATATTTGATGATATAGACAATTTTATTAAAAATAACAAGAGACATCATAGCAACTACTATAGATCACCTAGTGTTGTGTTTTTGTATGTTGTTTTCATTTCATGTTTCTCTAGGAATTTGTATTGCTTTGATTTGTTTCTCCCTCTAATACAGAAAGCTAGGTATATATGTAAAGACTTATACATGTGCAGAACTTCTAAGTAGTTTACGAGAATGGATTATAGTTATTGTAAAGAAAAAAAGGAAAAGAGAGTATTCTAAAGGATATAACTGCATGTATGTTTGAGTGT